>BSBK01001027.1:780000-800000 GCA_027943335.1 Chamaecyparis obtusa | reverse complement strand
TATTCAATAAATGATGTACAATCTCTAGATAAATTTTATAGTTAAAGCCTAAAACCCTAAGAATCTTCTATCTTTTCCTAAATCCTTCCAATCTTTCCTAAACTTCCCTAAACCTATTTAGGAGATGTTTCCTACATTTCCTAAGCTAATCCAAGTCTCATTGACTTTTAGTCAAACCCTCCCCTTAATGAGCCTTACACACTCATTAAAGCCTCTTTTACACTCTTTAGGGCTTCTTACACCTCATTAAGAGATCGATGTCTCTTTTTACACACTTGTTCCCCTTACACACTACTCTAGTGTTTCTCACACATGTGTGAGCAACCCTAACCCAAGGTAAACCTTACCATACCCCAAACCTTACCCCTAACTCTACCCCAGACCTTACCTCTAACTCTAACTCATCCTCCTAACCCAATCCCTTCCCAAATCCTATAAATACCCTCACGTCCCAAGAGAAAACATATAATTTCACATCATTTATATTAAGTAGTGTTATAATGCTAGAATAGTCCTAGATCTTAAGCTTTCTTCATTATATGCTAAATTAACTCATTTTCCATGCTTTCTAACAAATCACAGCTTAGAACTAATGGATTGAATTAGTTTATTTCATTATTATTTATAGTGCTATAGCATCATACTACATATCATTTGGTTTTAAATCAATCATAGATTACTCATAAATAGCTTAAATTGCATTCTTGAGCCTTTAGGATCCTTAAGGACTTAAGGGAAAAACAGGTGTTCTATACCTAGTTTTGTGCCACTTTGGGGTTCTTATGGTCCCTAAACTATCCTAATATGTCCTAATCATCATTAGGGATATGATCCAAGTGATTCGAGAGCACACCCACATCCCTAAAGCAAGAACAAATCAAACGGTGACATGGTGCTCCCGTTTCAGTTCTATCCAAGTGTCTTTGCATTTTTTTCTGTTTAAGCTTAGGAATATGCTATTAGATTCATGTTCACTAATTTTTGAATGTCTACGCCTATTTTGACTAGGTTAAATTTGCACTAATCACATTTTGGCATGCCTGGTGGGATCCTACATGTCTTCAAAACTACATTTTTTAGGGTTTTCCAAGAAAAAACTCATTTTTTTAGAAAACTTGTCATGTTCTAGATGAATACTCATATGACTAAAATCTCTAGGATACTTTCTCATACAAGCAAGGGTCTTGGCTCATACTAGAACCACCCACCACTCCCATGGGAACTTTCTAGGCCTTTTTGGCTTATTTTTTACCCACTGGCCCTATTTTCTCATATCAGGAGCATCCTTACTCGTACTGGCCCTACCCAATACTTGTATGAGTAAAGAACTCATAATACCATGCCCTATTTACTCATATGGGAAACAGGGGGGTCTTCTAAGGCCCTAAGCCAAGTTAAGATTGGATTTTTGGGTTTTTAGGGGTTTTTAAGGCCCTGCCCTATTTACTCATATGGGAAACAGGGGGGTCTTCTAAGGCCCTAAGCCAAGTTAAGATTGGATTTTTGGGTTTTTAGGGGTTTTTAAGGCCCTTTTGACTCTATTTTTCAAGTGTTTAACACCATCTATTGTAGGTACACTTGGAAGGCATAAAAATAACTAAAAAAACTAAGGCCCTATGGCTCATCAAATCATTTTATCAATTAGGACTTCAAATATTTCATTTGGTTGCTTAAAATGAACACTAACACACTCTAGAGTGCATTAAATCAAAGAATCTGCAATCTTTCCTATTTGGTTCCTAATCAGTCCTAATCAACATAAAACATCCCTAATTGGTCTGAAATAAATCAAACCCATCTCTAAAGTCTTTCAATTGGCTAAAAAGAACATCAATCTTGCAAAAATAAGGTTTCAAAGTGCATTCATGCAAAGTAGGAATATTTCATGTTTTGGGTGCATAAAAAGAACCTCAAATTTGCATTTCAAATCTAATGGGTTCCTAATCAAACTCTAAAAATCCTAAATGGTCCTTAATCAAAGATAAAATGAACTTCATTTTTTCAAAATTCAAAAGTTCTTTCAAAGTTCTACCCAATCTAGGAGCAAATCTACAAAAAACTTTCCTAAAGGGTTCCTAAACGATCTTAATCATTCCTAAATGTTCCTAAATCATCCTAAATGTTTTTTTCTTGGTTAAAAAAAACTTCATATTTTCAAAACCTTGAATTCTTTTTACATTCCATGCATCAAACTATCTAGGAACACCTCTTTTTGGGCATAACTTAATCCTAGCGTACAAATATTGAATGCCTCTAAAGAAAATCAAAGTTCAAATTAAAAAACTCATGTTTCTTTGCATCAAAAAGCATAAAATCTTGAATGTTCTAGATTACAAGAAAAGCATTTAATTTTTTTCTTTCCAAAAGCTCAAAAAATCAGGATCCTAAAAGCAACACTCAATCTTGAATGCAAAGGTAAAATTCTTGCAAAATCTTTCAAAGGAGCTTTCAAAAAAGTGAACAAATCAAAAGTTAAACACATGTGTTTAAAAGAATTCATTTCAAAACACATAAATCAATTTGGAAAAGAATAAAGTTCTTGGTGTGTCTTGCAAAGTTTCCCATTTCTACAAAATCCTTTTAATTAAGTGATGTAAAAGTGAAGTTGAACTTGGACTAGTTCATTCATTTTACTTCTAGAGAGGCTTGTCCAGAGAGAAAAGCGCTTCCTCTTTGGAGAATGACCTCAAACCAGTATCTTCCCCGATTGGTATAGTTCAACAAAGCATTAAGAAAACTCTCACTTACATCCCCTCAAGCTCGGGCGATGCGTCTTGATGGTAGCCTAAGGTAGGTGAATATCCCTACTATTTTGGCATGGTCAACTAGGCTCTTAAGTGAGTCACGTGCATACAAACTAATTGGGAGGACTCCATGAAAAAACTACACACTAATTAATTAGAAGCTATCCAATCTAAATCCGAAGGCATCACAATCTTTGTGCAAGGACCGATCCCTATGGTTTCCCATATCACCTTAAGACACTCACCATATGTATCCCTCTTTTGGGGCATGAAGTTGTCAGAAAAGATTATGATACCAGCCTTGTCCTTAGGTAGTTCTATTTAAGTAATTGAAAAGTTCAAACCTTAGTGGAAATAGTTGTCAGAATACACACCTTTCAAAAGCTTTATCAGGTTCAGTGGTCTAGCCATTGCTTGTATCCCACAAGGTTGCCTTGTCCCTTGTCAGGATTGTTTTCAAAGTGTCTATTATTAAGTCAAAACCTTTGCCATCGAGACATCACAAATTAGTCATCCAAAAGCCTTGTTTCAAAAAGAATTTCCAAAAATCTCCCCAAGCTATGTCCGATTTAACCCAACACAAGAGATAAAAACTTTCCAGATCCCTAGTTTATCAAGAGAAGAAGCTTGCAGAAAGAAATCTAAAAGATCACCAACATTCCCTTAAAGTGATCCAAGAAGAAGAGAAAAATCAAGAGAGACTGGAAAACATTGAGTATAATGCCAGAGTCAAGTAGTTTGCCTTCCAGTCCAAAGTTAACCATTGCTATGTCAATCTAGAGAGAGAAGACTAGCTGGGTCCATCACATATCCATTTCTCTTTCTAAATCCAATAATCCTATCTTGGCATCCTAGCTCATCCTAGTTTCATCCTTGCGTCACCATCCATCTTTAGTTGCATTTAAGCAATCCTTAGTTGCATCATTACATCCCTCATCATCTTCCTAGTTGCATCATAGGTCATCCATTTCAGCTGCATCTAGGTCATCCTCTTAGAAATAGCATCATTCCACCATCCTTCACCATCCTTTCATCAACAATCCATAACCCACAAATCAAAAATCCAAATCTTTGATCCCAAAATCAGCATCCATCTATCCAAAATCAGAAATCATCCATCCTTGCTCCAAATCTAGTAATCCAAAATCCTAAACACTTCGTGTCCTATCCTTTGAGTTGCTTCAAATCCTTATCCAAAATAAAAAAATCTCCCCCTTTGACAGGTCTAGCATTTTCTAAAGGAAATCCCACTTGTCCTTGTTAGCCTCATCATCTCAAGCAAGAGATTGGCGTGCATTAATAAGAATCTAGTTGACCGAAGATCATTAGTCTATCCTAGGTTGACAATCCTACCATTGATCCTACATCAGGAAGCAACAACTCATTTGTTGACACTTAGTAAATCTTTCACCAATCCTCCACCAATCTTCCATCATCACCAAGCATTTCACCAATCTTTCACTATCACCCACCAATCCTTCATCATCCTTGATCCAAATCAAAGCATTCTACCAATCCTTCACCATCATTCAGTTGTTCCAAATCCTTGCATCACATCATAGAAATCCACCATCCTTAGAAGTTTCTTAGACTTGCATCCATCATTTTTAAAGTCTTTTAGAAACATCTTTCATCCATCCAACATCTACATATTTAGATCTGCATTTTATGCCTATCGAGACAAGATCCAGGAAAAGAAGGAATATGGATCCTTATTTGACCCCTTGCTTGTCTAATCCCAACATTTCTACCAGTGTGATGGTACATTACAATCCCAAGATCCAACAAACTTGTAATATATGGGATGATCCTAATATCCCCCCGACTTCTTTTGCTATGGAAACATTCATGAACCATTCAGGGAATGCATAAATAGTTAGTGAACTCATTGCTCAGAATCAAAAAATCATGGTGGCTAACTTCACACAAGAGGGTACTCCCATTCCACCATATCTCTGACCTTGCATTCCCATCAACACCATCTGGATCCCAATAGAGGCATACACCCCCATCATCCAACAAATCCCGAATCCACTTTTTCACACATCACAAGTAGCTTCGCCTATCCCTCCTCTTTGGTAAAGTAGTTTCACAAGCCCTACAACACAAGAGACATGATCCAGTCTATTTCCTATCATGGGCATACCATCATCCTCCATAGAAGCTCAAGCCATCATTCATACTCAAAGCTTTTCACAAAACCAACCACCACCTCCCACACAAACCTTTACACAAGAAACCCCTCCACCTCCCATAAGCCAAGCAACATCATCTTTTCTAGGGGTAATGCAATCATTCCCCTTCTTCCCTCCACAACCTTCTACATCTATGCCATCATTTCTAGAGGTAACACAATCATTTCCCTATTTCTCCCAACAAGCCTTTACCTCAATTCCACCATTCTCAGGGACAACACAATCATCCTTTCCATTCACTTCACAAGCCCCCACCTCTATGCCATCATTTCTAGGGGCAACACAATCATTTTCCTCCTTCTCCTAGCAAGCTTCCACATCAACACCACCCTTCTCGTGGGGAACACAAGCATCTTCGTCCACATCCCAAGCATAAACCCAACAAGCTGCAATCACAATAGATGTGCCCTCCATGGGATTTACAAATCCACCATTCACATCCCAAACCCCCATCATAGATCTACATTTCCAACATCCTCCGCATCACAATTCCCACCACACACTGGTTCTCGTTGGGGCCTTACTCAGGAAGAGATGTTAGCTTTCAGAATTCCAACCCACTTCTCCACATACCAACAAGCCACCTTCCCCCAAGAAGCGCAAAAACAACCATCTCAACCTCCACCAGCTTCATCCTTCCCCCCATTCGCAAACTATCTGTTCACACCACCCATTTCTTCTTGGCAAGTTCCATCACTGATGCAGGAGCATCCTGGGTGTAAGGGCAATCTTGCATCACCCAAAAAAATATTTCTATTTTTTTTTTTTGTATTCAATAAGGGCTATCTTGTGCAGAGTTGCTATTTATGGAAACTTGCTATTTTTAGTAAGTTGGCCTTACGATCTTGGAATGTCTGATTTTACATATGGAGGTTCATCTCAGTCATGTCAGCCTGCCAGTAAAGTTTCATGGCTAGATCAGGTCTAGTTTTGAAGATATTGAAGATTTTCGGTATTGGCAGCAGGGTGCAGAAACTTTGAACTCAGTTTTGAAGGCTTTAGAGGCCCCGAATGAGGTCAAAAAATTGGGTGACGGGCGCTTTGCGTGGGTCAAGCTTGTAGAGCGCTTCATGATGTTTCTGAAATGGGGTTATAATAGTCAATCGGGTCAACTGGTGATGACTTATGGTCTCCGGAAGTCGGGCCACCTGAAATGGCGGAAAATAATTTTCCTTCAAAATTTTTGTTCGGGTTTCAAAAGTTATTTTGAGCTGACTTTGATGTAATAAATTGAAAAATAAAATAATTCTAAGTTGGGTCGGCCCTTAGGGCTAAATTTCTGGAACCTTCTCGGGCGGTGGAAATTGCCTATATAAAGAAGGCCCGTAGTGTTGTCTAGGGCAGTTCTGGGTATTGATTCGAGGCTTTGTTCTACAAAATATTGTAAGGGAATGCCCATGTGGCTTTGCATATTGTAATTCTAAAAGTTTGTAATTCCACATTTGTGGAGATAATAAGAAGCCAATTTTCTGTTCTTGCATATTATTGTTGTTGTTTTCTCTATTTCTGTTATGTGTTTTTGGTATTAAGGGGAGGGCTCTTCATCAATCACCTCAACAAAAAAGTTCATCTCACCTTGCAAATTATCTTGCCCAACCACCTCCTTTTTCATCTTCCCTACATTCGTTCCACCCTTCAGCAATATGGGAATGCACCCAACCTACATCAATCAAGCACAAAGCCAAGTGCAACAAGGACCACCCCATTAGAAAAGTGCATCATTCCACCAGTCTCACCCATCGCAACAATACTTCCCCACATAGAAACAAACCCCTATCACCCCCCAACAACAACAAGCCTCATCCTATCTAGTGCAGCAACAACATCCCATCATCCCACAACAAAAGAATCATCCCACCCATCACAACAAAAAACCATCATCCCCCAGTAGCAACAAACCATCCTATATCCTCAACAGTAATATCCACCCTAGCAATCATCAACTCAGAATCCATTCCAATCCACCAATCTTGCTGGGCAATCTCCATATCCCACTCCACAATATCCACCTCAAAATCATCCTTATTCATCAACACCACTAGATCCTTTCCAAATGGGAGTACCCGCTCCAATGACAATTAATGCTAAGTGGGAAGAAATGAATAATGCTCTTAAAGAGCTCAAAATAGGCACAAAGAATAAAACCTTCAAGTTTGAAGAAGTGTGTCCCTACCCATTTGATCGATCAATCACAATAGTTCCTTTCCCTAAGCACTTTGAGACACCCAAGTTTGATAAATATCGAGGGAAAGGAGACCTTGTAAACCACATCAAATAATTCTATATGGCATGCCAAGAAGTGGCTTACAATGATAATTACCTTTTACACCTATTCCATAAAAGCTTGGGAGGAACTATTTTTTAGTGGTTTTACAAGATACCCTGTGGGACCATCACAACTTTTTCCAAGCTCTCTGAGAAGTTCATTGCCAAATATGCCCACAATATAAAAAGTTAGTCGACCTTGCTAGACCTTTGCAACTCAAAATAGAAAGAAGGAGAAAGCCTAGTAGACTACTTGCAACAATGGCAAAACCTCACAATCAGGTTATCATACCAAAAACCTGAGAAGCATATGACCAAAATCTTCATCAATAACCTGCATCCCAAACTATCCCACTTCATGAGGATGAACTGCATCCAAACTTATCAGGATATCAAAAGAATGGGCATTGATATCGAAAGAGGTCTCCTAGATGAAGGCACAATCCAACATTACAAAAATTATTCCCAAAGAAAACCCAGGACTGACAAACCCCGTTATTGGAATCGTAACAAAAATGTTGTTACTGATGGAGCCATCGACACCAAGCATGTCCAAATTGTCATGGCTGGACCTACACCAACTCTTGCATACCAATATCAACAAGCACCCATCTATTGGCAACCTCTACAACAATACCAATAGCAACAAACTCAGATCCCTCAATAACCCATGTAGAATTATTAGTAGCAAGTGCATCAAGCCCATCAAGGAAATCCAACCAACCAGGCTAATGCCATATCAATAGATCCTAACCAGAATAGGCCTCGAGCCCAAACTAACTAGAAGAGAATCTTCACACCACTCGGTGAACCTCTGGATGTTATTTTTCACCGAATGGCCAAGGCCAATCTGATCACCTACCATCCAACTCAGCAATTTGATGATGCCACTCCCAAGCCTAACTGGTATAAAGATCACAAGTACTCTGATTATCATCATGTCAAAGGACACACTACCCTAAGGTGTATGAAATTCAAGCATTACATCCAAGATCTCATCAATAGAAAGGAGATCCAAGTGGTCACACCTGTGCAAGTCTCTCCTAATGCCAATTTGCACATCTATCAAAATGTGTTCCCACAACACAATGCTGGGAAGAACCATGACAATACTAATCCTCCAAATTAGAACCAAGGAAAAGGCAAGCAGGGCAATCATGCTAATCACAAAGACTATACAAATGCCCATATCAACTATGACAAGTTTGTTGGATGCATAACCCAAGTCAAACCCACAGTCAATGTCATCCATGTCAGAGGAGCCGACAATCAGTGTGTAGTTACCACACATAAAGGCCAGATAACTGTCATTGGTGCACATCCAAGGCCAGCACACAATGCACAATACAACCTCATAGAACATCTTGGGAATACACCAGCCTAAATCTCCATCCTTGACCTTCTTCATACTTCACCCCTCCATCAAGAAATCCTAAACTGGGCCCTTCATGAAGGACATGTCCCCACAGACATTAACACCATCTAGTTTGAAAACCTTGTGGGACATCTATCCACATTTTGTACTTTATCCTTCAAGCCATCTGACATACCAGTTGTTGAGACTGACCACAATCTTCCTCTCTGCATCATTGTCATGGTCAGAGATTTTTCCATAAAAAGGGTCATGATAGATAATGGCTCAACCCTAAGTTTGTGTATCCTCAAATTCATTCAGTAGATAGGGTTCACAAAAGCTAACATATCACATGAGGTAATCACTATCAAGGCATATGATAACTTGGAGCGTACCTATGAAGGTACCATTCTTTTGCCTACCCAGCTAGGCCCAGCAATGCAAGATACCATTTTCCATGTTGTTGATCCCGACTTACCATTTAACATCCTCCTTGGGCAACCATGGATCCATTCCATCAAGGCTGTACCATCTACTTACCATTAGTGTGTCAAATTTATGCATCAAGGCACTAATTTTACCATCCATGCAGAACCCCAACCCTTCACATATTGTTGTGCAATGGAAGCATCATTCCCTCATTCCACTCATTGTCTTGGAACTGACATCAATACTTCTATTACTAGCTCTTCATGATCCCACAGTGATCCAAAGACTATCCTTGCCTCCACTCTCTCCTTTGTCAAGCTCAACAACCAGGGATGTGGTGAATACAACTTACATGATGCATTGGAAATTGGGGCCCTCCTAATTGATCCACATACACAAGGGCACCTGAATCACCAAAGCAAGCCTACTGAAGCCAAGCATGAAATCAAGGAGATGGGACCAATGAATTTTTTTCCCATGGCAACATAAACAGTCAAGAGATGGACCTTGACATTATTCAGTGCTTGTACAGAGATCCCCCACCACCTGACACTCAACTTCTTGGCTACTTCAAAGACAAATATCCACAATCACACAAGTACACCACTGAACAATGGAAATATCAAGGCGGTGGTCTAGGACCACAAGAAGCCAGAAGAAAAGACTCCATCACAACATCAAATAATCCAAAACATCAAAGTCTTGGATTTAATACCCCTCACCTATTTATACAAGAGCCCAATACCACAACTGGGGGCATTAACATGACCAATGTTCCCTTCTTGAATAGCCAGGACAACCTTGTAGAGATCGAAGACATCCCTGAAGAGGAAGAGAAGAAATCCTATGATGACATCTTCAATGATGATACCCTCTTGGGCACTTTTGTCCTCCAACAACTTTCCATTAACCTCATAGAACTTCCCCTCATTCAACATGAACTCATAGACTGGGACCAACCAAGCATCACACATATCGATGAGTTTCAAAGCACGGAGGTGCTCCTAGAATTCATGGGAGCATCCAGACAACAAGCACATTAGGATTTAGAATCAACTCACATCTATAAGCTTGACCCTAAAGGATATTTCAAAGAAGAGGCAAGCTTTAGTCACAAAAGTGAAAGAGAAAAAGAAAATAATGAGTCCTTATGTGAAAACCACTCTGGGGAAAATTCTAATTCTAAAAAGGTAAAAATAAAGGGCGTATCTTCTGGTGAAAACCTCCTTGAGGTGCTAGGAGATGAAGACTTGCCTCTTCCTCCCATCTAGGATTACAGACTAGAGCAGTCACCTATCATCATAGAGGAAACCAAGCCAGTCAACTTGGGCATGGAGGAATGTCCGAGAATCTCCTATATTGTAGCATCCTTAATAGAAGGTGAAGAAATGGCTTTCACTACATTACTCCAAGAAGCCACTGGGAACTTTGCATGGTCATATCACAACATGATAGGGCTTGATCCTAATCTTTGCATCCATCATCTAGCTATGGACCCTAATGCCAAGATAGTAAAGCAGAAGCTACACAAAATATATCCTAAAGTAGCCCTATTGGTAAAAATAGAGTTGGAGAAGCTCCTGTTATACACTAAGTTTGCACCCTTGTTTCAAGCTCTCATAGTCTTGATAACATTGTATAACATGGGAATCATCTCTAGGTTATGGGACCTATGCTAATTGACATGAGACCTCTAGGTTCTAGGCTGGTTCCTCTTGGATAATCACCTTAATTTTATTTTAGACATGAAAGTAAATCTTTGAGGGAAAGGGATAGAAGGAATGCTTGGAAAGGAAAATGACTGAAAGAAAACTACCTACTAGGTGATACACCAAAATTAGGGTATGAATTGCAGCATAGAGGGATAGAATCAATGAAAGGCTTAGGTCTAGTAGGTCACAACTTACTAAATAGGCTTGCATAACTATTTCATAGGAGGGCCTAAACATGAGACACAACCTATGACCTGCAAGTAGACATTCACTTCTGCAACTCGGTGTAAAATTGAGACAAGATTGTTAGGGGGCTGAAGTATACCCACAAAAACATCTAAATCAGATCAAACACAATAACACGCACAATTACAAAAAGTAAGAGGGATCAAAAACCCTAAGTTGTCATTGAAAACATGCATAGACTTCAATTCATTAAGAGATGATCCAAACAAGGAAGCATGGGGACATGAAGAATTGTCACAAAATTCCTCTGCAATGTTTGAATAATCAATGGGAGATTACAAAGAGTAGAAGACCAGAGGGTAGAGAAGATACCACAGATAGCCTTCTGAGAAAGGATGACCTTCTTTCAAAAGTGGATTCTCTCCTTTACAAAATGTGAACTCTCTCGCTCAAAAGCTCTAAAAATACAATATATACCAACTCAACTGCACGCAAGGAGTCAAAAACCTAACCTAACTAGGGTTACAAAGATTTTACAAGAATAAAACCAGCCCTAACTCTATCAACTCCTATCATAAATACAACTCTGCAAAATCATAGTTGATCATATATTTGTTTACATGCCCATCCACGTACTACATCCACCCACGGACAAGCAACCCTGATCCATCAACCTTTCTGCAACTTGGCATGAAATCAATAACATCCTACCCGAGGAAGCAAGAATTGACCAAAGATGATTGTACAGACCTTATCATCATTCTCCCAACCACAAATATCTGGAAGAAATAACTCTGAGCTACCGCATTGTTTTATATGGCTTTCTATGAGAAATAATGGTGAAACCCTTCACAAAAATTTTTGAATTTAAATAACAATGATTAGCAGGTCATTTTTAAAACATAGCCATTGATATCTTTTATCTCCCGGCAGTCAAACGGCTCAGATTATCCTGAAAATAGTTATAAAACCCTTGAAAATTCTTTGGCCCACCTCGGCACACTACAGCCAATGAAACTTTAGCACATCGGCATATTTACCAGCTTGGACCCACTTGAATTTTTGTCTTTTTAAGTCACGAAGAACTCTTTAAACCCCAGGCCCAGACTTGCCATTTGTCACTCTTTTATTTGTTTCGGCCTGCCTTATCAGCAAACACCTCGGCAGTTATCTGACATCGGTCCCACTGAAGATAAGATCTCGATCCAATGGCAGGCACATGATCTCATGGCTGCCAAATATTCCTTCAAATCATGCGCTAGCCACTGATCCCTTTTAACTGTGACCCCACTAACACATGGGTCCACCTACAAGTCCTCATCATCACTCGGCAATCAATCACAAATCGGCACATCAGCACACCTGGCAACGCGGTCCCACAGATTTTCTCTTTACTTTGACCAATCAAAAGATGGCATGTCATCCTGACCTGGCATTGGACCCACTGACAGGACCTGAACACTTGGCAAATTGAACGATGGGTGCATGATCGCATGTCAGAAAACCTCTTCGTGAAGATACGCCAACCGTCGATCTTCATCCTTCTGACATCCCTGCAGAGACTCTGACATGGCCCCACTAAAAAATCTTAGTCATTGCTATGTGGACCAATAGAAGATGAGCACATCATCAAATGAGGACCCACCCACAAGGCTCTAACAACAAATTGAAATCGACGGTCAGCGCATGATCTCATGGCTCTAACACAACCCATGAGATCATGCGGCAACTGTAGGATTAAAGGAACACAGTCTGCTGGGCCCACTCTGACAAGGTTACACATCACAACCTTTGGCCAATCAAGAGCTTCCACATAGGATGATGTGGCAATGGACCCATGCAAGTTTGAAGTGTAGCACACTTGGAAGAATCAATGGTTGTTGCAAGATCGCAAGCCTTTGACAAACCCTTCACGAACTTACGACGACCGTTGATTTTGCTGGACTGGGACCCCACAATTCTGAGACTGCCAAATCATTACGCGACCAAAGGAAACATTAATTGCTTGCTGAGTCATTAGTCATTTAGCGGTCACCATGAAACATTAAGCGACTGAGAGAATCACTATAGTCGCCAAATCACGGAATGGAAAAGGTAACCACTGGGGGAAATAAGAGAATAAGTGACCAACCAATAAGAATTTAGCACACATGGGTATTGAGGGACTTAAGTGGCCAATAAAGTAACAACAAATTAGAACATGACCTAGGGCTTCTTAGGGTTTTTTGGCATAATGGCTACCTTTTCCAAATTTTTGAACTGCAGACTAGGGAGTTAGAAAATTTACAGAGGCTAGAAGACAAGTCATAAAGCCATGAAACTTTCAGGGATGCTCAGCAAGGTAAAAATAGAGGCCCTTCAATGGATTTTAGCCAAATTTGCATAGAATAGGAAAATTAGGATAACAAATCCTTCAAGAAAAAATCATCAGAGCCATAGACTATATAGAATGGACTTGCAACATGGTGCCTATCATGAAGCCTTCAGGTGACATCATAATTTGCACAGATTTTAGGGACCTGAACAAAGCATGTCCAAAAGATGATTTCCCACTACCCAACATTGACATGATAGTAGATCTAACTATGGGCCATGAGATGTTGTCACTCATGGATGGATTCTTAGGATACAATCAAATACGAATAGCAGAAGAAGATCAACATAAAACAACATTCAAAACTCCATGGGGTACCTTCTGCTATAACATGATGCCATTCGGGCTAAAGAATGTAGGAGCCACATATCAAAGAGCAATGACAGGAATCTTCCATGACATGATCCACAAAATCCTGGAAGACTATGTGGATGATATTCTTGAAAAATTAAAAACACACTACAAACACCTTGAAATCCTTGAGAGTGTGTTTGATCATCTACATCATTATGGCTTGAAGCTCAATCTAAAGAAATGTGTGTTTGGTGTAACATCTGGAAAGATGCTAGGCTCTATAGTATCACAACGTGGCATAGAGATTTACCCTAAGAAGTTCAAAGCTATAACAGAAATGCCTCCTCCTAGAACAATCAAGCAGCTAAGGAGTCTACAAGGAAAGATCCAATTAGTGTGTCAATTCATATCACAATTGGTAGATAAGTGCCAACCTTTCACTCATCTCCTCTACAAAGACACAAGCTTCAAATGGGATCCCATATGTCAAAGAAGATTTGAAAAGTTGAAGAAATATCTAGCCAACTCCCCAATCCTCATACCACCAGTTTCAGGATGCCCTCTCATCCTCTACATCTTGGCTAGAACTACTGCACTAGGGGAACTCTTAGCACAACATGATGATGACAACAAAGAAAGAGCCATTTACTATATTAGTCGAACTCTTGTCAGCTATGAGCTTAACTATTCACCCATGGAGAAAGCATGCCTCACAGTGGTCTTCACCACTCAAAAGATTAGACACTACATGATTAGCCACACAATCAAGCTCATCTCAAAGGTGGACCCACTAAAGTACTTGTTATCCAAAAAAACTCTCACAGGCCTTATGGAAAAATGGATAATGCTACACAATGAGTTTGACATTCACTACATAGATTGGAAAGAAATCAAAGGGCAAGTAATTGTCGATCAGCTAGCAAAAGCACCATTGGTGGATGCATATCCACTAATCATGGAATTCCTTGATGAGCACCTATTTATGATCGAAGAACAACCCCTATAGAAACTCTACTTTGATGGCTCCTACACATCGCATGGATCAAGAGCAGGAATCCTATTCGTCACACCTCATGGTGACTATATTCCAAAATCATTCAAATTAGGATTCCCATGTACTAATAACATTGTAGATTACGAGGCACTCATCTTAGGTCTCAAAACAACCATTCAGTGGAACATAAGAGAATTGCAAGTGTTTGGAGATTCATAGCTGATTATCAAGCAAGTCCTGGATGAGTATCAAACAAAGAATGACAAGCTGCTACCCTACAAAGAACTAGTGAATAGACTAAAAGAGCACTTCCTGAATCTAAAGTTCACATAGATACCAAGGCTTAAGAAAAAAGTGGCTGACACAATGGAAACCATTGGATCCTTATTGGATATCCCTCATGATTCAACTCAATATGAATTTTTAGTCGAGCAGCTACACATGCTTGCTTATGCGAACACGGATGCAAAAATGGTGTGTGTCTTGGTTGGTCCTCAGTCCCCATGGTACCACAATATCCATGCATATCTAAAGAATGATATCATATATCCTCTTCTCACCGATAACCAACTCCAAAACTTAATTTTTAGAGCTTCCCACTACACTCTTGTAGCCAACACCCTTTATCATTGAGGATATCACAACATCCTCTCTAAGTGTTTAGATTCAAACGAGGTCATCCTGGCTTTACAAGAGCTCCACACTAGAATTTGCAGTGTCCATACAAGTGGCATGGTTCTAGCAAAGAAATTGCTTCAAGTTGGGTATTATTGGCCAACCATGGAACATGATGCTTGTGAGTTTGTCAGGAAATGTCTACCATGTTAGCAGCATGCAAATCTGATTCATGCACCAGCAAAAAACCTGTAGCCCATTGCGCCACCTTGTCCATTTTCATTTTGGGGATTCTACCTCATTGGATTAATCAATCCCCTTTCCTTAGATGGACACAAGTACATAATAACAGCCATAGAGTACTTCACCAAGTGGGTTGAAGCCATTCCGCCCACCCTCACTACTGGCAAACAAATATCCAAGTTTATCTTATACCATATCATCTGCCGCTTCGAACATACCATCTACCATCTTCATAGACCATGGCACACCTTTTGAAAACCAACATGTGGATGATCTGTGTGCCAAACTCCACATCCATCACCATTTCTCCAATCCATATTTCCCTCAAGGAAATGGCCAAGCTGAGGCAACTAATAAAATAATCCTCAAAATCCTCAAGAAGGTTGTCAATGATTCTGGTCATGACTGGCACCTCCAAATAAATCTTGCCCTCTAGGCCTATCATACTTCCTTCCACACTCCCATAAGCACCACCCCATATTCCCTTGTATATGGTGCTGAAGTTGTTCTGCTGATCAAGGTTGAGCTCCCATCATTGCAAGTCTCCATGAGAAACTTTACCATAGATGAAGAATTTCAAGTAGCACGTCTCACACAGCTTGATCTACTAGATGAAAAGAGGTAGCAAGCATATGATCACCTGGTTTCATACCAAAATTAACTCAAAAGGAGTTATAACAAGAAAGTCCATCCTAGATAATTCCAAGTGGGTAACATGGTCCTAAAGGAAAATTAGAAAGTCCAAGTGCATCGAGAGAAGAAAGGTAAGTTTGAGCCTATCTGGCTGGGTCCTTGTGTTGTCACTACATTCTTTGGCTTCGGAGCTTATTAGCTATCTACACTAGAAGGTGAGCCCCTAAATGATCCAATTAACATAATCCATCTGAAGAGTTTCTATGCCTAAACCAGATCCTACATATTCAGAAAATCCATAAAAATTGGAAAAAGTAAAAAAGCAAAGAAAAATCATTAGTCCAATGGTGAAAACTTGTCAATTCAAGCACCTTGGACAAGTATGTTGGTAAAAACTTGGTAAAAAGGTGCCATACATAGTGGACCGAGTCATTATCTATCAAACTCCCATTCTCCACATCAAACCAATCCTTTTTCTACCATCCCCATCCCCACCACCATCCCCTAGCATTCCTCTATTTAATCCTCAAGAAAATTTGTAATCCCTCATGTACATATCTTGTACCATATCTTGAATAGCGTAATCCTTATTGTACTATATCTTGTATAGCACAAATCCTTCTTGTATATATCCTGTATAGTGAGATCTTCCTATCCCCAATCCTAATCTTCTGTACATATCCATTGTAAATATTGCCCCATCCATTGTACATATATCGCCACACCTTGTTGTACATATCCTTGTCAGTCCTACAACAACATTTGATCAGAAATCTTGTCCCATCCAACCTTGTACTTTGGCAACATCAACTGTCAATTATTCTTGATCACAGTGGTTAACCTCGACTCATCATTTTCCAACAAACAACAACACTCATTCTTCCCATCAGCACGGGTCTACACAGATGTATCCTTCGGTATTGTTTGGCCTAAGCCTAATCACAGGTCCACATAGATGTATCTTTCCTGTCAGATCTAATCTTCCACACATCACACCAGGTCCATGTCAATGTATCCTTCCACATTTTTAGACCAATCTTCCCACCATCAATCAAATCAATCTCTCTCTCCTTGGAAAAGGATGTCTTCTGGAGTTATCATTTTGGTCTTGGATTTTGTCCTTTGGATCTTGTTAATCTTTTTGTCTTCTTATTGTTCCTCTACTCAAAGTCACCATGATCCTTTATATCATGGTGCACTGTGAATGAGGAAAATTTGGGGCAAGGTCTTTTGATTTCTTGCTTTTTCTTGTGAGTCAGTTAGACATGACCCTTGCACGTTCCACTTGTGATCTTCTAGGTTACATGGTGCACTTGGGAAATGTTGTTTGTTTATGGTTTCTCTAGCATCGTTTCTACCATGTGTCCTTCTTGGGATCATGTGTGATGTTGGGGTAAGCCTACGTATCCCTTTAGCATCAATCCTATGCAACACTCGTGACAAGGCCTTGTGATCCCCGTATCCTTGGAAGGTCTCTATTGTTGCTATATCAAACTAGGTTGTGCTCTCCACATTTACACTTGGAGCTCCCCTGCATCTTGCATCATCTAGATTAATTTTACATCTTCATATAGCTACATCATGCATTCTACATTCCATCTCATCTTGCATTCCTCCATCTTTACTCTTGGAAGCTTGGTTATTTATCCTCCCTTCTTTGTTCTTTCTTTCCCTTCCCTTCTATGTTCTTTTCATGAAAATTCCATAATGTTTCCTCTTTGTGTTATTTTCTCGAAGGGGCACAACCCCTAATCCTCTAAATTCCAGCCTGGGGCATCTTATTTTCTTGTCTTTGATGCCATGCCACTTGCGGCATCTCATCAAAGAGAGGCAAAATGTAGACACCTAAAAATCTTTTAGAAAACCAAAGTATTTTTATTTTTATGAAAATCCCTGATGACATCATTATTTACTAATTATTTAATTATTTAATTAATTAAAATATTTTTATGCCATTAAATCCCTTTATTTTAATTAAACATCTTTAATTAAAAGATCCCTCCCCAAAGCATTTAAATCAATTTTAAGTGATTTTCCTCTCTTTATTGAATTAATATTCAATAAATGATGTCACAATCCCTAAATAAATTTTATATTTAAAGCCTAAAACTTTGAGAATCTTCTAGCTTTTCCTAAATCCTTCCAATCTTTTCTAAACCTCCCTAAACCTTCCCTAAACCTATTTGGGATATGTTTCCTACATTTCCTAAGCTAATCCAAGTCTCATTGACTTTTAGTCAAACCCTCCACTTAATGAGCCTTACACACTCATTAAAGCCTCTTTCACACTGTTTAAGGCTTTTTATAGCCTCATAAAGAGACCCATGTCTCTTCTTCCACACTTTTTCCCCTTGCATACTTCCCTAGTGTTTCTCACACGTGTGAGCAACCCTAACCCAAGGTAAACTTTACCATACCCCAAACCTTACCCCTAACTCTACCCCAGACCTTACCTCTAACTCTAACTCATCCTCCTAACCGAAGCCCTTCCCAAATCTTATAAATACCCTCACTTCCCAAGAGAAAACATAGAATTTCACATCATTTATATTAAGTAGTGTTATAATGCTAGAATAGTCCTAGATCTTAAGCTTTCTTCATTATATGCTAGATTAACTCATTCTACATTCTTTCTAACACATCACAGCTTATAACTTATGGATTGAATTAGTTTATTTCATTGTTTTTCATAGCATATAGCATCATACTACATCTCATTTGGTTTAAAATCAATCATAGATTACTCATAAATAGCTTAAATTCCATTCTTGAGCCTTTAGAATCCTTAAGGCCTTAGGGGCAAAATGAGTGTTCTATACCCAATTTTGTGCCACTATGGGGTTCTTATGGTCCCTAACCTATCCTAATATCTCATAATCATCATTAAGGATAGCTTCAAGTGATTCGAGAGCACACCCACATCCCTAAAGCAAGAATAAATCAAATAGTGACATGGTGCTCCCATTTCGGTTCTATCTGAGTGTCTGCATTTGTTTTTCTGTTTAAGCTTAAGAATATGTTGTTAGATTCATGTTCACTAATGTTTGAATGTTTATGCCTATTTTGAACATGTTAACTTTTCACTGATCACAGTAATACCCCACTCATATTTTTATTTTCACTTCTATGTTTCCAAACTCTTTTAGAACACTTCTATGTGTGCATTGGTTATTTTTGTAAAACTTGAGATTTTGGATGTATGACTTTACATTGGATTTGATATATGATCCATTGCATAGTGTGTGATATCATGTGTTTATAGTTAGATTTATGGTTATTTACATGTTATGATGCCATTTATTATTATGGATTATTGACGATACTAACACTATATCTGTATGCACATGACTCATATGCATGTTTTACATTTCTATTTGATGTATTTCATATGGTATAGGATGGAGTCGTAGTTACTTGCATGCAAGATCCACATGATGTACCATTCTCAACCATTGTCTATTATATATATATATATATATATATATATATATATATATATATATATATATATATATATATATATATATATATATATATATATATATATATATATATATATATATATATATATATATATATATATATATATATCTTTGTGATGGCAGGATTGCAAGTACCGAGCATTATCTTCTCTAAATTGGCAGTAGTGAGCGTGCCCTATTGCAATGTTTCAATGGTAAGAGAGGGGAGATAATAGATAGGTCCAAATCCCAACTTAAGCCATTTATTATCTTGAAATAGTGGACAAGATTCTAATTGTTTACCCTTCTGAATTTGTCAATGTGACGTGAATTTGTGAATCCTCCTTTGTGCTTCATTATCCTATTTTTTTATGTAGTCATTTTTCTTCAACTTCGCGTGCCTGTGGTTTGAGATGATTTTTGTATTAAAAATGGAAAATCAATTTAATTAAGGATAATTAAATGATTGAATAATTAATCTTATTAAAGATTGAAACATTA
>BSBK01001027.1:695000-777500 GCA_027943335.1 Chamaecyparis obtusa | reverse complement strand
TTGTAATAGTCAAAATCCTTTTAACAAAGGTTGACCTAACAGTCATATGTTAAATCCTTTGAACAAGGTTGCATTCTAATGGAGTGTATGTAAGTCCTATAACAAGGCTCACTTTTAACAGGGTGACTGAAATCCTTTAACCGGGTCACACCTGACAGTGTGTATTGTAACCTTTGATAGGGTTGGCTTTTTACCGAGCTCACTTCAGAAGAGTGAAAAATAATAGTAGCATGTTACAAAATGGTTTTTCCCAAATTGGGTTTACACTATAAATCTTGGTGTTGATACTTGTGTGAATGTTTTGGTTTGAACATTACTATGTTTTGCAAGTTAAGTTATAGTTGGGTAGTGGACTGCATTGTTGTATGTTTCTATTATTGAATCAGTGATGACCGAGTTTGTTTTGGTTATTGATCTGATTTAAGGAAAAGTTTTTGAGATTGTTTTATACATTAGAACCTGAGAACAACTGATTCACCCCCCCTCTCTATTGTTCTAAATCATATTAACAATTGGTATCAGAGATTTGTTGCTTATTATTAGTGTTGACAGAAATCAAGCTTAAAGAGGCTTGAAGCAAATGATCAGGATGTATAAGAAGGAGGAACCGAAGCTGAACAAGGAAAAGTTCCCTGCATGGAAAAGCTTGATGAAGCTGCATCTAGTCGGTATTGGTGACTCTGCAAAGTACTACATTGAAAATAGCTATGTCTCACCTATCACACCTTTGACTACCAAAGAAATGAGAGCTAAGAAAGAACATAATCAAGCAATGCTGGAAATTGCATCTGCCCTAAGCTATCTAGAATTTGAGGACATTAAGGACTGCACAACTGTTAAGGATATGTGGGACACTCTTGCAAGGATTTATGGTGGTGACTTGAATGTGCTAAAAGCAAAGGTCGGGAGTCTTAGAGGCAAGTTTGATGAAATGAGAATGCAAGAAGGTGAAAACATTGCATAATTTTTTGGTAGAATAAAAGAAGTTGTGAATTATATTAGAGGAGCAAATCGAGTTATTGATGATGAAACTATAATTGGAAAAGTATTAAGAACCCTGCGTCCTATATATGCTATTAAGATCTCAGCTATTCAAGAATCTAGATGTAACTCTGCTAATGTGCTTACTTTGGAAAGTTTGGTTGGTAAGCTAACTACTTTTGAACTCTCTAACTATGATAATTTCACTGTTGGAAGCATTGGTAATGTTGAATCTACTTTCAAGTCATAGCTAGTTCTGAACAAGCCAAAGAAAGAAAAAGAAAGATGCATAAGTGAAAGTGAAAGTGATAGTGAAAGTGACAGTGACACTTCTGATGAAGATCTAGAAGATCTAGAAGCTCTTATGGCTAGAAGACTAAGAAGGGGAAAAGGAAAGTATAAAGGTAAACCCCCTATTATATGTTTTGCATGTAATAAAGTTGGTCATATAGCTGCTAGATGTCCTGACAGGAAGGATAAAGAGGATGAAAGGAAAAGCAAACACAAAGATAGAAAAGATGACAAAAGCTACCGATGGAACAAAGACTACAAGGGAAAAGGTAAGAAATCTTGTTACATTGTTGAAAAAGAAACTGACACAGATAGTGATGATTTGGAAATTGAGGTAGTCTATGTTGCAATGAAAGATGAATCTGATGAGGATGAGAAAACTACATTGATATCTTATGTGAACAAGAATGATAAATGGATTATTGACAGTGGGTGTTCACATCACATGACTGGTGACAAAAATAATTTGAGACCTTACATCATTACAAAGGTAAAAGTGTAAAATTTGGTAATGATGCACCATGTCCTATTAGAGGAAAAGGTTTGATTAAACTGACTGATAAGATATCTTGTGAAAATGCATATTGGGTTGAAGGACTTAATTATAATCTGTTAAGTGTTTCTCAGCTTAACAAAACTGGTTACCGAGTGGAATTTCATCACAAGCAAGCTAAAATATTTAATGCTACTGGAGAACTGATTAGAAGTGGAGATCAGACTAGAGGTAATTTGTTCTATCTTGACCTATCTGAAGAAACATGTTTAATTGCACAACTTGATGATATTTGGTTATGGCATAAAAAGTTGTGTCATGTTAACTTTGACAATCTAGTAGAGATAAGTAAGAAGAAAAAGGTAAGAGGTCTACCTAGATTGAAGAAACCTAAGAATGTGATGTGCAAAGAATGCCAGTTAGGAAAAATGACAGTCAAGTTTTAAGAGAAAATCCTTTACTTCTAAAAACATTTTAGATTTGGTTCATACTGACCTTTGTGGACCTATAGGTGTAAAAAGTTACTGTGGTGCTAGATACTTTATCTTATTTGTTGATGATCATACTAGGATGATGCATGTGATGTTTCTAAAAGAAAAATCTGAAGCTTTTCAATTCTTTAAGTGGTATTTGGCTAAAGTTGAGAAGGAGACAGGTAGGAATCTGAAATGTCTTAGATCTGATCGAGGTGGAGAATTTACATCAAATGAATTTAATCTATTTTGCAATGATAGAGGAATTAAAAGACAAATGTCTACACCTAGAACACCTCCACGGAATGGTATAGCAAAAAGGAGAAACAGATCTATCTTGGATTGTGCAAGGACATTGTTGATTGAAAAGAATGTGGCACATAAATACTAGAAAGAAGCTATAAGCACTGTTGTCTACACTCTTAACCAGGTATAGGTCAAGAAAGGTACAAATTTGACACCCTATAAATTATGGCATGGGCATGCACTGAGTGTTAAATACTTTAGAATCTTTGGAAGTAAGTGCTATATATTAAAAGACACTAGGAATGGAAATTTTGATGCTAAGAGTGATGAAGGCATATTCCTAGGGTATTCCACAAAAAGTAAAGCTTATAAGTGTTTGAACTCTAACACTAACAAAATTGTGGAAAGTGTGAATGTCAAAATTGATGAGTAAGTAGAAAGAAATGAAGCTAACAGTAAAAGAGAAACAAAAGATTATAGATCTTTTATGTACATTGAGGAAGAAGAAGAAGCAAGTAACAGACTTGCACTTGATGCCAAGTCTCGGGTAAGCAATGTCGAGCGACAGACAGATGTTGTCGAGCATCAGGAAAATAGTGCTGAGAGAGAACAAGAACATGCCGAGCTACAAGAAAATGTTGTTGAATAGCAGGAAGAGGTTGCCAAGCATTCTGAAGTTGAATCTGATAATCTTACTGAGGAACATGATGAAATAGAGGAGAGAACAACTGAACCTATTTCAGAAAAATATGTAAGAAGACATCACAAGCCTGAATAGATAATTGGAGACAAAAATACTGGAATTCAGACCAGAATTAAGGTTTAAGGATCCAACATGCCTACTGTGTGAATTTGAACCCAAGACAACTAGAGAGGCATTGGAGAATGAAGACTGGATACAAGCAATGAATGAAGAAATTGACTAGATTGAGAAGAATGATACTTGGACTCTGGTGCTGAGACCTGAAAACAAAAATGTTATAAGAACAAAGTGGGTGTTTCGAAATAAGATGAATGAAAATGGTGAAATCACTAGGAACAAAGCTAGGCTAGTATGTAAAGGCTACATACAAGAAGAAGGAATAGATTATGGGGAGACATTTTCCCCTGTAGCAAGATTGGAAGGAGTAAGAACTCTACTTGCATATGCTACTTATAAAGATTTCAAGGTATATCAAATGGATGTCAAGTCTGCATTTTTGAATGGTATACTAGAAGAAGAAGTTTACATAGAACAACTAGAAGGTTTTATTGATCCAAACAGAAGACACATGGTGTGAAAACTGAACAAAGCATTATATGGATTGAAGCAAGCTCCTAGAGCATGGTATGAGAGGTTGCACAACTACTTGATATAGATTGGATTTTCAAGAAAAAATGACACAAGCAATCTATACATGAAAGATGAAGAAGGTAAAGGTATCCTATTAGAAAAAGTTTTGGTAGATGACATTATTTTTGGTGGACAAGATGCATTATGTGAAAGTTTTTCAAATGAAATACAAATTTAATTTGAAATGAGTATGTTTGGTGAGATCAAATTCTTTGCTGGTTTACAAGTATATCAGAGGAAGAATGGAATTTTC
The DNA here is from genome assembly GCA_027943335.1 of Chamaecyparis obtusa. NCBI lineage: Eukaryota > Viridiplantae > Streptophyta > Pinopsida > Cupressales > Cupressaceae > Chamaecyparis > Chamaecyparis obtusa. The sequence continues at coordinate 773,430 of BSBK01001027.1, read as the reverse complement.
ATTACACAGTCTAAGTATGTTAATGAAATACTGAAAACTTTTGGGATGGAAGATGTTAAACCAGTGGGAACTCCTATGGTTACTAGACAAAAGTTATCTAAGAATGATGATGCTACAGAAGTGAATCAAACTTTGTACAGATCCATAATTGGAAAATTGTAGTATGTTGTACATAGTAGACCAAATATTGTATTAGCTATTGGGATTGTGGCAAGATTCTCTGCCAATCCTAAGGAAACACACATGATGGCTGTGAAAAGAATTATGAGATACTTGAAAGGACCTGCTAACTATGGTCTATATTATAAGAAGGATGACAAATTTGAACTCAAAGTTTATACAGATGCTGATTGGGCAGGAAATGTAGATGATAGAAAGAGTACTAGTGGTGGAGCTTTCTTTCTTGGACAGAGATTAGTCTCCTCGACAAGAAAGAAACAAAATTGCATTTCTCAATCTACTGTTGAGGCCGAGTATGTTGCTGTTGTAGTGAACTGTTCAAATTTGGTATGGATAAAACAATTGTTGATAGGTATGAAAGAAGAAATCACTAAACCTATTGTTATTTTCTATGACAACACAAGTTCTATCAATATTTCTAAGAATCCAGTGATGCACACTAAGACCAAGCACATTACAATCAAGTATCACTACTTGAGAGAATTAGTTCAAGATAAAGAAGTCTAAATGGAATATGTGAATACAAAAGAACAATTAGTAGACATATTCAGTAAAGCTTTACCCAGAGAAGCTCATGAGTATTTGAGAAGTAAATTAGGGGTTCTTCCCCTAACTGAGGCGACCTAGACAAGCTAGGAGCACTGCATCAAATGTGCTACAGCAGAATATTTGACAAATTGATGCAGAAGTTTGTCACACTTTAGGGCTGGCCTAGAGTTGTGAAAAAGATGCAAAGACAATGAATCAATCATAAGAAAGATGACAGAGGGAGAAACACTGAGCTGCACAGATATTATCTACATCTGATGGATGTATGTTTTAGTTGTTTCTTTGGCATTTTTGTCAAAGAGGGAGATAAACTGATATGATAACACATGAAACTGAAAAGAAAGAGGGAGATGAACTGATGAAACTAAAGATAAGGATGATGAACTAAATGAAGGATCAGGATAGAGGGAGATCTGAATACTTCTGATGGTCACAAAAGTGAGGGTTATAGGATTTTGAATCAGAATGAAGCTAAGGATATTATAAATAATTTTTTGATGAACAGATAAGTTTTTGGATTGGTTGGTAATCCATGTGTTATTCAAGTGATATCATATGGTGTTTCCATCAATGCCAAAGAGGGAGATTGTTGGAAACTGCAATTGAAACAATTGTTGTATTGTCATTGATGTCAAACATTAACTGGCAAGACTGTTGCTACTTAGGAAAGTACTATATCTATTTGAGTGTTGCTAAGGGGCTAGGCAAGGTTGGTAACAATAGCACCTAAGGAAAGGTTGAGTTATCTTGATACTACAAAGTGTACTTGACTATGTTGCACAATGATGAGATAATGTACTGTTTATCTTAGTAAGGCCGAAGACTAAATTGGTAGGCTTAACTGAGTAAAGAATGGAAAAATCATGTTTAAGCTGAGTAATGTTAGTGTCGACTGAGTCAATGTATGCCGAGTAAAATTATACTATCGATCGAACAATAGTTAATTATCGAGGAAGACAGTGTAAGCCGAGGAAACATTTTTAGTAATGACCGAGCTTTCTACATGAAGACCGAGTAGTTGATCACAGTATTGATTGGGCATCAACAATTTTATATTTGAAGAGAATTTAATTTTGGAGCCGACATTGTTGAATTCTTGGATTATGTAAAATGTGTTGACTTTATTTATTGATTGTTTGAAAGCATTAAATGCACTGTAAAATGTTTTATTGTAAATCTTTAAGAGATTTGAGATGATTCTAGAAAAGGAGCTAAGAACATGAAGTGGGTAGATTCAATGAATCTAACCTAACCCTAAGATCTATGAATGAGATTGAGCAGCAAAAGATGAGTTAACCTAATTGAGGAAAGCAATAAAAAGATCTGAGCATTTGGATATGCAAGTGCATGGGTGAACAGAGAATGCTGGAAGAGAAATGTTTTATTGACTGAATAAGCAGAAAAAGCTAAAGGAGAATTGTGGTGGTTGCTTGAAGAAAAGTTCTGAGAAGATCAGAGATGGAGATGGAAAAGTTTCAAAGTTAGTAAACCAGCATTAGTGTACGGAATCATATTTGATATTTGCAAAGTGAGTTGTATATTTTTCAGATAAATATTGCTGCTACTTTCTAACCATTGTAACAGTCAAAATCCTTTTAATAGAGGTTGACCTAACAGTCATATGTTAAATCCTTTGAACAAGGTTGCATTCTAATGGAGTGTATGTAAGTCCTATAACAAGGCTCACTTTTAATAGGGTGACTGAAATCCTTTAACTGGGTCACACTTGATAGTGTGTATTGTAACCTTTGACAGGGTTGGCTTTTTACTGAGCTCACTTCAGAAGAGTGAAAATAATAGTAGCATGTTACAAAGTGGTTTTGCCCAAATTGGGTTTCCACTATAAATCTTGGTGTTGATACTTGTGTGAATGTTTTGGTTTGAACATTACTATGTTTTGCAAGTTAAGTTACGGCTGGGTAGTGGACTGCATTGTTGTATGTTTCTATTATTGAATCAATGATGACCGAGTTTGTTTTGGTTATTGATCTGATTTAAGGAAAAAAATTTGAGATTGTTTTATGCATCAAGACCTAAGAACAATTGATTCACCCCCCCTCTCTATTGTTCTAAATCACACACACACACACACACACACACACACACACACACACACACACATATACATATACATATACATATACATATACATATAGATATATATATATATATATATATATATATATATATATATATATATATATATACATATATATATATATACATATATATATATATATACATATATATATCTATATATACATATATGTATGTATGTCTACATATATATCTATATATACATATATATATGTACATACATATATATATGTAGACATACATACATATATGTATACATACATACATACATACATACATACATACATACATATATATATATATATATATATATATATGTATGTATGTATGTATGTATGTATGTATACATATATATATGTATGTATACATATATATATGTATGTATACATATATATATGTATGTATATATATATATATATATATATATATATATATATATATATATATGTATACATATGTCTATATGTATATGTATATGTATATCTATATATATATATATATATATATATATATAGATAAATTTTAATTAAATAAAATTACTTTTATTTAATTATTAATTTATTTAATATTTGAAAATTAAATCTTTTTATATTAATTAATATTTAATAATCTATATTTTAAATATGGATGTTTTATTGTAATTTTTGTTTTAAATTATTTATTTTTATAAATATGGGCATGAAATTATGAGTGTATAATTATAGTCAAATTTGACTTTTAATTAACAAAAGATTATTTTAAATAATTTAGAACTATATGTTGATTGTTTGTGAATGCATATTTGTGTGTTGTTATTGTGATATTTGGTAAAACTACATTGAATTATATAAGGGATTGTACTAGTGGCTCTCTATGTGTTCTTCTATTGATACTTATGTTTCTTTTTTTCGTACTTTATGAAGTTGTATTGATTTGGTTATTGTTATCCAATGTTTTCTCATGTTTTGTCGATAGTTTGAGAGTGATTTTATGATGATGTTGTTTTGACAACCACTATATGTTCCTTATGTTTGCATGGAACTAAATATATGAATTTTGTGGGTTTTATGGTTTTATGAGCCTAAGTAGGTTATCTAAGTGTATATATGGGAAGTGGGTTGCAATAGGCATTGGGGCCCGCAAGTAGCTTCTAGGATAACTTATTGCAAGTTGCTTAATAAAGTGGTAAATTAAATACATTGAGAGTTTAAAATAAAATAATAAGATGTCTATGTTCCTCACACATGCCTTGACGTGCTAGTGCAGGCTAGGATGGTTTGTGAGAAGATACTAGCTATCTGTGTGGATAAGATGATGCATAGTTAGTAGCCTTGTTTGTATGAGAGGTTACTAATACCGTATAGAGTCACTAGGGGGTCGGGGTCCAAAGGGATTGTCAGGGTATCTCTAGAGTTGACTCATGTGATGACACTTCCCTATATGCATCTTAGGTTTTGTATAGGTGTTGGTTTTCTCTGGGATTAGTTTGTTTACATTTAGATTTTGAGTTGTACCTCTTGAGATAGTGAGCTTCCAGGATCCCTTTCAAGTAGTTTTACCTTATGTTGATTTTGGTTTATTATATTCGAGTGGGATCTCCTCAGCACTGTGGGAGTGGACTTTTGGTTCCACGAGGTTAGGTGGTAGTGATTCTTTTTCCATTTGATATTTTTACGTACCTTTGCTAGTGCTAGATGATTCTTGTATCACTTGTACATTCTGGTTCATCAATATTGAATATGTACTCTTATCTTTCATTTATTGTATTCTACCTTGTACTAGTTTTTATTACATACCTTGTGACTTGTGTAGTAGATGTTGGCTCATTATGGATACCTTTTGGTAAAATTAGTCTGTAGGTTTCTTTTATGAGATGATGTACTTGTTCATTTTCATTATGTGGAGATTGTATATTATTTATTGTACTTAGTAGATTAATTAACTTATGCAATTCTACGTCATAATACCCTTGAGATTTGTAATCTATAAATGATTTTTATTTATGAGTGTGTATTAACTTATGTTGTATTGCTTGTGCATTGTTATTCTTTATTGATTGTAAACTCTTAAGAAAAAAAATATTTTGTAAACATAGTATCATGTTTAGGTTAATTTCTCCTAGGTTCTCTGGTGGGGTATTACACCATTCAAATGAGATACTTGATCTTCAAGTGCAAGAATTTTTGTGTTACAAAGTCAAATTGTTGTTTTAAGTCTATTGCTTCTTTTTTATCTTTCTCCCAACCTAAAAGAAATACAAATTAGTTTCCAAAATAAAAAGGCCATATGAGTAAAAACTTAAAAACATAAAAAAAATGGAATGGACTTGAAATCTCTCGAATTAATTTGATTCAAGAGAGTATTGTAACACACATTCTATTTAACAAGCAGTGGGGAATTAACCTTAGAAAACTCAGGGATAAGAAAAATAAATTTGGCATATTTCTTGTAACTTGCAAACAATATTACTTCCTATAATAAAATAATAATGCATTGAAAAACATATTCAACGAATTCAAAGAACTTGTGGAACATGTTGCTAACAATATTGAAAGTAAAGGAAACTAACCTGGAACAACTTCGTATGCACTTTAACATGTTATTTCACTAAATTTTCTTTGGCAGTATTGTCCAAAAGGGCCCATGACCGCTTCTCATTCAAACTCTTTAATCTTTCCTCTAGTAGTTGGCATGACATCATCATATCCTCTGACATTTGAGGATGATCTGCACCAGTCTTTGAGGTATCATGTATGACATAATTCAGCCAGAGAGTCAAATAAAAAACATTCAACTATCTAGATCAGCTTTGGAAATATCATGTATGACATAATTCAGATAGAGAGTCAAATAAACAACACTTAGCTACTATCAAATAATAAATTTACATAAATGATAAAAAATAGAGACAAAGTACAACACATGAAAGGGAAAGGATATGCCAAATGTCAATTCTTAGATTTCATACAAATTGGACAATATGGTTTTGATTACTAGATACAATCTATTTCATTTAAAGAGTATCAATAACATATTGGATCCTCTAACAATTCTCTTCTATTTATGATCTAATGCATTTGAAAATATTTTCTTATTTCTATCACAATGTATATTTATTAACATTCAGAGTTCCAACACCTACAGATATAACCTAGCTCATTTATCTTGTATATGTTCACTTAATGCATGAATGTCCATTCTTTCATGTCAATAACGTTTGGTTTTTATTCAATCCATTCTTTCCCTCAACCAAATATTTCTAACAAGTAAAAAGAAGAGAAAATTTCTTGTTGTCACTAACTCCTTGGTATTCCTCTCCAAGGAAAGATTTGATGTGGTTCTAGTTATCTAGTAATTGTCTACATTCTAAAATTTAAAGCTTTTGGATAAAAAAAATGTACATCAACTTATTTAATTTTATAAACATTTTGGATGACACTTCATGATTGATCATCATGAGGAACAAGGTAACAATCGATTGTGATCTAAAATATTTTTACAAAATTGAGAATCATTTTTTCTCCACCACTATATGTTTCAAGAATATGACCTATGAAAATCTAAATCTCATAACCATCTACATTGCATTATATTGCTTAAGTTCATACCATGTAAGGAAAGTTCTATTATGATCAACAATATTTTTGATACAATCAGAGCTTACCAATTTAAGTCAAGTTGACTTCCATATTTCCAAGTCAATATGAGTTACATTTATTTTAATTTCATTGGTGCACATAACGTTACTTTATATTTTAGTATTATAAACAATTTGCCTCAACTCAAACTGCACTACCCATGATAATTGTCAACCTAATCGTGTAATTTCAACCTATCTAAATGATTATCAATCTACCCAGTAACCAATCCTCGCTCAGCCATGCCATGCATTGATCTATCATTCATTATATCATAAACAAAAATCTACAAACTGCATTTCTATGGTCTACCAAAGACTTTCAGCTCTTATATACAACATAATTTGTACAACTAATTAGGTTTACTATTTTAACTAAAGGAATGGTCACTTCGCAATTACAAAAGAGTTCAAATTGGTTTTCGTCTACAACCTTTACCATCTATTTATTTTCCAATTTTTAAAGGGAAAGTTTTTTGGCATCCTTTAGTCTATAATATTCATATTTTCCATCCAACTTGATATTCTTCTTCTTGAAAGTCATTCCCATTTGGATAATCCCATTAAAAGATATGATTCTTCAATTTTACGTCAATCAAACATGCAAGAAACTCTTTAGCACACATGTTGCTATAGCCAAATCAGACTTGATTATTTGATCAACTAGCAACCATGTGTGCACAAAGATCAATGATCTTATCAACATGTGAATAAATTGTACCATAGACAATTAGATTGTTGAGATTTTATTTGACTACAAGGAAAGGGCCAAATTTCTATTCTATAAGTTTAGCACCATTATTTGAGGCATGTCCTATAGTCATTATGGATTCAAAAATATTGAGTTGAGGTACCACTAGTAGAATTTCCCAAATATGTGACCACATGACTAAAACTTTTAGTCATGAAACTAAACATTTTGGTCATGTGACTAAAACTGATCAAATTCTACTAATTTTTTGTAATTCACAAGTATAAATGACTAAATAAATGACTAATTTGATCACCGAGTAAAATCACAAGGTTAGAAAAATAAGAATGACTAAATGAATGACCAATTAAATGACTAAATAATTAGTCACCCAAACAAAAATGACTAAATAAATGATTAAATAAATAAGTAAATAATTAGTCACTAATAACTAGTCAACCAAACAAAAATGACTAAATGAATGTTTTTTTTTTAAAGCCAAAGTGGACTAGCCACCATAAATATATTTATATTATAAACTGGTTCAAAGACTCATCTGAAAAAGAATCAGAAAGAAAACCCAGAATCCTTGTCATATACATGCATAGAATTGATAATTACCTTTAGTTTTCAACATGAAAACCTCGCATTCGTTGAATTAAATCAACAGATTTTGAAACTATGGAATGATATACATCCATAACCCTCTTATAGGGTACATACAACAAAGGAGTACAAATTGCAAAAATTTGAAAAGGATGCCGAGTGCGATGAACTACTATCACTCCATATCCACTAGAGAGGAAGCGCGATGCACAAAATCCCAAGCCCTTTCCCAGCCAGTAGGAGGAGTCAAATCGAGGTCCTTCACCTAGCCATCCACCACCTCGGATGAATGCACAACAACCAAATCAAAGGAAGGATTGATCAGAGAAAGGGGCAAATTAAGATCAAGGACCATCCTAGAGGTAGAAGATAACGTAACATTGGAAGATTTCTATAGAGAATGTAGAAGTGACGGAGGTGAGAGATTAGGCAAGCTTAATAAATCCAACATTGTGTTGGCATATCGCCTAATTTTATCAACTAGCTCTTTACCTAGAGCCATACCCACAATTTGCAAATTGGTTGAAATAATGCAAAAGCTTTTTCATTCCATAGCCCATTTAAAACTATCATACGCCATCAAATGCTCATGACTAGACAACAGCTCATGACAAGAAAATAGGCCACCCACCAAGGCATTACCATACCAAAGTTTATAGTTTCACAAAGTAATTAAGAGTTTGTTATCTGCTATAAACTAAGGTCAAACCACCTTGTCTATAATAATATTGACTAACTCTATTGACTGCAATAAGTCCATATGGCTGGACAAGAAGATAGAAACCAATTGTGCTGGAAATAATACAAGTTTCATTCTAGGCATCAACACATGCTCACCTATGATCCTACGAACTGCCCTATATATTGGCATAGGTTGGCACATAAAATCAATGTCAAGTTGAGGACCATCAATTAGGATGAGCATTGGGAGCTATGATACTAAGGGCGAGATAAAAACCCTATAATTCTAAGGCAGCAGCTCGTCATGAAGACCGCAGGACATACATCTCGGGAACTCCATCTGCAAGCACCACATAGAGAAAATTTAGGGATCAGCTAGAGAAAGGAGAGAATATCACAATTAATGGCTAATAATTTTTCACCATTAGTTAAATAGATTTTTGAACCCCAGACACACATCAGCTTGCACATTTGAATTAAACTTTCATTTGTCATATAGAAAATTTGGAATGAATGATTATTACTCCTTTATTTACTCCTTTATAATTTGATAATATCATAGAATTATATACTTGAAATTTCCATTTCGTGAGTAATTACATGTTGAAATTGCATCTGTTATGAGCCTCAATGGCTTTGTAACCAATCACAGACCCTGTAAAACTTAACAGTCAAGAGGGTTTTCTTGAATATCTTTCATAAATTACTTCAAAATTTATCACACACACCTATTTTCAACTATAACATGACTTATAAACCATTATTAACCTCCCTTGGCTGTTGTAACTACCTCATGACTGAACTCTTCCCCTTTTTGCATCATTTTTGCAATTTTGCAACTTTTACATGTTTTTTTTTGCATTTTTTGACAAAACATTACCAAACTTTGTAAAATCATTCTTGGACATGCCAAAATAGAATAAATGAGACCAAGTATAACCATTCCAAACCTTTGTAAAAAAAATTCACCCTTTGAACCCATTTGATTTTTTCAGGACGTTATAGGTCTATTTGGACAAAATAAATCTTAAAGCCTTACAAAATGATTTGTTTTTATTCAAATGGTCATTGGGACCTCACAAAACATTTATGAAACATTAACAATAAGAAAAAAATAAAATTAATCTTTATGAGGGCTTTCAAAGGCTAGGTTCTCCTACACCACGTTCTCCACAAATAGCTTATTGGGAGTATTTTTTACCACAATACCTATGGCATTGTACCCATCAGATGGGTAAGTTAAGAAAAAGTAAGCAAGCCATGTAGGCTTCAAAAAGGAAAATAAGGTTTCTATCTATGCTCATGAGACCCAAGTAATTTCAAATACCACCTTTAGACTCTCAACACCCTTCAAGATTTTGAAGTCTCAAAGTGACATGTTTACATCAAATAAAGCTTAATACTACTATTACCCCTCAAAAAATAATCACAAATCTTCCAAACGTAGAAAAATTCCTAAGCCTAATATTTTTCCAAACACCTTCTAAGATGTCCTCAAACATAACTCCAAAGGATCAGAGGTTTCTCTACAACATGGCTTCAAGGTAGTGACTGATAAATTAGTTTTTGGATAATTAGGCCTACACAACAAATTTTTGGCTTATATCTCTTCTTAAACATTATAGCTTCTGATTGTGGTTACTCTTTAATGTCCTTTAAAACATACAAGCATATTGGCATTTGACTTTTTGAGACAAACACTCAGCCTAGTAACTGACAATTAACAAAAGGTCTAAATGCATTTTGGTCTGATCACCATTATCAATTTAAACAACCATCATTGAGGGACTTATTGATCATAAATAAAACCTTGATAATACTCCATACATACTTTAGAACAATCATCATAAATTTAATTGAAGGAAATGTCAATCTTGAAAAGAGTCACAGTCTGATGGGTTTTGGTAGATCTAGTTTTCATTTATTATGCTTCCATTAAAGAGAAACTCTACAAAAAATAGTTTTTCCTCATCATCATTGTTGATAGAAGGGCTCAATTTCTGCATAAACTATTGGGATAGGAAAGATATAGTAGTGAGAGGGGAGGGGTGAATCAGTATTCTCAAAATATTTTACTGAATTAACAATGGGCAATAGTAGTGTCAACCTAACCAACTGATTCCATTGTTTGCAACATACACTCAAATAACTTAAAAATGTAAGTGCATGAAAAAAAACAATAAGTCATTCATGAAATGTAACACATGACAAAAGTATTTTGGTTACGTAGAAACCCTTGTTAGAAGGTAAAAACTATGGTGGGGATGACACCCACAAATTCTTCAATATTGTAGTAAATAAAGTATGTTAGTTAAGTCTACAAGTGTACTGATCACTTATAGTGATCTTACCCTATTAGGAGTAACAAAAGATCGATTAGATCTATCTTGTGAAATGATTTTAGCAACACTAAATAAGTGTGCACTCAGTTAAGATATTTGCAACACATGGTTAAGTCCACTATGTTAAGAGATTTTCAATCCTGCTATGATGGTTAAAAGATAACAAAAAATATCTACAATTGACAACTTCAACTTGTCTGAATTAGATCTATGAAATACTAAATAGATTTCACCTTGATGTGTAGTATATTACTCTTTTCTCTGCTCGGTAGCCTTGTAGTTTCTGATAAACTAAATATTGTATTTGATAACTATTTTATCATGTAAACCTCTGTCTGATCTCTGATGTCTTGTTGGTAGCTACTTCATCATGATCTCCTTGTCATGTCTTCAACACTTCTCCCTGATAAAAAATGACATCAATTACAATAATATAGAAAATTTCTTTGACCTAAGTAGGTTTACAACATCTTAGAAAACCTAAGATGTATGGTGTACAAAGATATCCTAGATCTAACTATTACATAGGAATCATCATAATATTTAATGATTACATCCAAAATTAATATGCCTCGATCTTCGTAAAATTTTTATAGATCTGTGTAAACCATTTGCATAGATAAAAGTGCCATAACTGATTACTATGTTGTTTCCTGAACAACTTGGTAAACACTGCATTCCCTCTTTGGTGAATAACCTGATGCTCGGTATGTAGAATGCTCAGTGTTTATTGAATTGATGATTGGTATACGCTTATGCTCGGTAAACATACTTGGTTAGACCTATATATAATTAGCTTTCACTTTTTCCTTGTGACTGCCCAGTATGAAGGCTTTGTAGGTTCAACCCACTAGCTTCTATAGCTCCTTATTATATCTTTTACTGACTAATCTATCTTAGATTACTGAAAAATATTAGGTGATACTAATAACAATATCTAATGCTCAAATAGAGATAAAAATCTCCACCTTTGGCATTAGTATCAGAACTATAATGTATATGTGCCTTATCTCAAAAAATATTTCTCTGTATATATATATATATATATATATATATATATATATATATATATATATATATATACACACATGGAAATTTACTAACTCCCCCTCAGTGCATTCTCCCGATATGTAGTGAAGTACATTGGCATATACATGATTTACCCCTTTTTTAAATTAATGCCAAAACAAAAATGTACTTACAACTTATCAAAAATGTGTTGGTGGTTTTTCTGCAATGATGCCAAGAGGTTTTCCCAGTCCTCTTTCAAGTTGGTATGAGGAATGTGCTCAAGAATGATTTTTGCATGCATATCAAATATGTTCTCTAAAAATGATATCTCTAGTGTAGTGACTAAGGCCTGTGCCTTCAAAATGTATCTCCATAATCTTGAGGTGAGGAAGAAGCTCAGCTTGTAGCTTGGTGACCTGATCACTTATTTTTTCTTCCTGCTTCCTTAGGTCTACTCTCAACCACCTTAATTCTTGTACTTCAAGGATATGCTTATGGAAAGTATTTGGCTCGGTTAGACATGCATTTTCACTGGCTAAGATGTCTCCATCTAGCTTCTTGATCTTTTGACTGACCTTGTCAGTTAATGTATCCAGAGTGCATAACTTAAACAAAATTTGCATTATTTTCTAAGTTATTGATTAAATCTCGGTTATAACCTCAAAAAGATTTACCTTATTGATTGCCACTTCTTGGCTTATCTTCTCTAGTCTATCTTGTATTTTTTCTTCTACCCTTTTTTCTATCTTTTTCTTAGCATCTATGTATGGGGCATTGATATGATTGGCAAGAGTTGCAAGTTATTCCAAAATAGGTGTGTCTTCATTGATTTGGACATTTGGGACAACCTGCTGTAGAATGTCTTGCACATCCTCTAGAATCTACTTGCTCTTACTTTCCTTCCTCAATATTCTTTTGTTGCCTTTCTTGTGCATTACTCCCAATACTTTCTTAATTCTTCGGGGTCCAATGTCCTTGGATCACAATCTAGAATTTCAATTATTTCATCTAAGGTGACTGGCCATTTTCCATGTTTCTTCTTCTTTTTCTTGGGATCTTGTGGAGATAACTTCACAAATGGAACTAGAGCTTTTACCTCTGCATTTGTCTTTACTTTCTTGGTAAACACTATTTCATCCTTTTTTTCTCCTCGGTGACCTGAGTTTTGGTCGATTGAGTTGGAGCCTTTAATGTAGTGTCAGTAGTCTCTGCAGGCTTAGGGTCTTCTTGTACCTGTGTGTCAGCCTCTTTGTCCTTAGGATCATTTTTCTCTACAATAATTGTGCCTTTCCCCCTATTGTAGCTTTAGGTTTCTTTGGGATTGAACCTTTGGGTTCCTTATGTGTCAGTATCTCAACTACTTGAACTAAAATAGGAAGGTCATCTAGTATAGAACATACTGTTGGCTCAGTGGGGGATTGATCTTCTTGTTGAACTCCAACAACTATGATGTCCTTATCATCTTGTATGTCATCAAGGTATCCATTTGTTATGTCTTCAATAAGCACATCATTTGATCCATCATTTATCCCTATTATTGTCACCTTCTCGGCTGCTTCTTTGTTTATTTCTTGATATTTAACATCAATATTTGTATCAGGCACCTCACTGTTTGATAGCTCAATGGGGACCTTGGTTTCCAAATCTGCATCATTTACATGGATGTCTTTCCCTTTCATTTTATTCTTTCTCTTGGGTATTATGGCCAAGGCCATTTTATCTACCTTAGCTTGGGCTTGGAGAATAGAAGTCCATAGTAACTGACTATTCTCATCAACATCTTCCATGTTCTCATCAAGAATTTGTAGTGTTCTTCTTTTCACTAGAAATATCTTTGAATATAACTTCATTAACTCATCAACTTTAGGTATTGTCAATGTAGGAATTGCCAAAACTAGGAATTGTTACCTCATTTTCTTCTCAGTATCTAGGGCATAAGTCCATCTGACAGTTATTATCTCATACAATATTTTTGGTACATATTTGGAAAACTCTATGGGTACCTTCTTGAATGCAATCATCATTTGTACTACTGCTTCTTCTAGCTTGTTTTGATCCTCAGTTGATAAGTGGTCAAACTGATTTATTTTAGGGTCACTAAGACCTCTGGTGTCTATTATAGACTCAGCAATCTCATCAATAGATTGATATTTTTATTTAACATTGAATTTATTTACCTCATCTTCCTCTTCATCATCAACATTATTTTTGGCTCTTATCAGCTTCCGTCTTTTCTTTGGTGGCTCGAAGGTAGCCTTAGTACCTCTCTTCCTCTTCATCATCAACATCATTTTTGGCTCTTATCAGCTTCCTTATTTTCTTTGGTAGCTTGAAGGTAGCTTTAGTACCTCTCTTCTTTTGATAATTTTTGGTTGGTGTAGGCCTATTAATTTTGACAACTCCTTTCTTTAGTGGTGAAGCTATAGGGGTTGATCTTCTTTTTGCCCTATTTAATTTGCACTTTTGCCTATTTCTTCTTAGGAGTGGGCTTAACCGGTGTAGGTTTTGTATCATTATCAGAATCGATTGCCTCATCATCATGTGCTTTGTCAGTAAGAAGTAACTAACCCTCAGTTGCTACTTCAACCAAAATGTCCTCAGATGCTTCTGCATCATCATCTCCAAAAAAATTCTTCAATTTATTTATCATTTTCTTTGATTTATTTGTTATTTTCCCAATGACTAGGTTGGTTTTATCCTGGTTTTAGCTTCTTCATATGTGCCAAACCTACAAACTTTTGGATCCTTGGGCTTAGATAATAAAGCCTTGATTGACCTAGAGGCTTGGTCAATATCAATTTCATAACTCATAGGGGCTAGCCATTTTGTTCTAATTTCTACTGCTTTAATCAATGTGTGATCTGTGTCCACTAGGAAACATATGTCATGTTCATACTTTTCTACCAGTTGACTTAGTATACTACTTACATTCATCCGATCCTTGAATTTCTCAAAATAAATGTCTACCATACTCACAAAAAATTTAACTAAACTCGTTATCAAATCCCTACTAGAAATCCCTCGTGACTCATCATAGTATGAATTCTTAGTCGAGCAGCTACACATGCATGCTTATGAGAGTGATAATTCAAAAATGGTGTGTGTCGTAGTTGGTCCTCAATCCCCATTGTACCATGACATTCTCACATATCTTAAAAATGGTATCATATTCCCCCACCTCACAAAAACCCAATGCAAGAACCTAATTCATAGAGCTTCCCGCTACACTCTTGTAGCTAACACCCTTTATCATCAAGGATATCACAACATCTTTTCTAGGTGTTTAGATTCAAACGAGGTCTTCCTAGCTTTACAAGAGGTTCGCGTTGGAATTTGCAATGCCCACACAAGTGGCATGGTCCTAGGAAAGTAGTTTCTTAGAGTCAGGTATTAATGGCCAATAATGGAGCATGATGCCTATGAATTCATCAAGAAATACCTACCATGTCAGCACCATGCCAATTTGATTCATGCTCCCACTCAAGACTTGCAGTCTATTGCACCACCGTGGCCCTTTTAATGTTGGATTTTTTACTGCATGCGGTTAATCACTCGCCTTTCCTTAGATGGACACAAATATATCATAACAGCCACATAATACTTTACAAAGTGGGTTGAAGAAATTCCTCTCATCCTCACTACTAGCATTCAGATATCCAAGTTCATCCTTTACCATATCATTTCCTGCTTGGGCATCCCTTCCACCATCTTCATAGATCATGGCACACCTTTTGAAAATAGCCATGTGGATGATCTGTGTGTCAAACTCCAAATCCATCATCATTTCTCTAGCCCATACTTCCCTCAAGGAAATGATAAAGCTGAGGCAACCACTAAAACCATCCTAAAAAACCTCCAGAAGTTTTTCAATGATTCTGGTCGTGACTGGACCCTCCAAATAAATCCCACCCTTTGGGCCTATCGTACTTCTTATCACATTCCCATAGACACCACTCCATATTCCCTTGTATATGGTGTCGAAGTCATCTTACCCATCAAGGTAAAACTCCCATCATTGCGTGTCTCCATGAAGAACTATACCACGGATGAAGACTACCATGTGGGGTGTCTCACACAGTTGGACCTGTTAGATGAAAAGAGGCAACAACCATATGATCACCTGGTTGTTTACCAGAATTGACTCAAAAGGAGCTATAACAAAAAGGTCCATCCAAGACAATTCCAAGTGGGTGACATGGTCCTCAAAGAAAATCAGAAAGTACAAGTACATCGAGAGAAAAAAAGGAAAGTTTGAACCTACTTGGTTGGGTCCCTATGTTGTCACAACATGCTTTGGCTCTGTAACCTATCAATTGTTAAAACTAGAAGGTGAGCCCCTGAATGATCCTATCAACATCATACATCTAAATAGTTTTTATGCTTAAACCAGATCCTATAAATCTAGAAAATTCATAAAATTTAATTTGGAAAATCCAGAAAAAAAAAAAAAAGAAAAGAAAAAAAAAATAATCGTCCAATGGTGAAACTTGGCAATTCAAGTGCCTTGGACAAGTATGTTGGTGAAAACCTAGAAACAAGTGTCATACATAGTCGACCGGGTCATTATCTATCAAACTCTGATCCCCCCCATCCCAAAATCTATTTTATCCACTCCTAGTCCTCTTTATCCAATCCACATCCCCACCACCACCCCATCACTTCGAAGGTGTTCTATCCTCTAGCCTATCCAATGCAGAAATCAAGGTCCTATCTCAAATCCTGAGCTTCCTATATATATCCTATATAGTGAGATCTTCCTATCCCAATCCCTGAGCTTCTATAAATATTAGTTATACATATCTCCCCATCGGTTTTACATATCATTGCATTTTTTTATACATATCCTCATTCATCCTGCAATAGCTTTGATCAAATCACTTGTCCCACCAGCCTCATACTTTAGCAACATCTTTTGGCGAATATCTTTTAAATCACCAAGATTATCCTTGACTCATCATTTTCCAACACCAACACATCATTCTCCTCATCAAATGGGTCCCTGAGGATGTATCCTTCCTCATGTCTGACCTAATATTTCATCACCAATCAAACTGGTTCTGTGTAGGATGTATCCTTCCTCATGTTCTGACCTAATCTTCCCCCCATCAATCAAATCAATTTTTCTCCTTGGAAAATGATGTTTTGTGGATTTATCACTTTGGTCTTAGATTTTGTCCTTTGGATCTTGTTTATCTTTTACAACTTCTCATTTTTCCTCTCCTCATGGTCGTCATGATCCTTTTTATCATGGTGCATTTTTAATGAGGGTAATTTGGGGCAAGGTCTTTTGATATTTTTCTTATGCTTGTGACTTAGCTGGACATGACTCTTTCACGAATATATGTGATCTTCTAGGTTACATGGTTCACTTGGGAAGTGTCATTTGTTTGTGGTTTCTCTAGCATTGTTTCTACCATGCCTCATGTTGGGTTCATGCATGACGCTGGGGCAACCCTTGCATGTCTTTTCACATCAGTCCTATGCAACGCTGGTGACAAGGCCTCAAGTTTCCAGTAACCTTGACAAGTCTCTAGCATTTCTATATCAAACTAGGTTGTGCTCTCCATATTTACACAAGGAGCTCCCCAAATCCCCCATCCAGCATCCAACATCATCCTGCACCATATAGATTAATCTTGCATCTTGCATCCTTCATATAGCTTCATCTTGCATCCTACATCTCATAATCATCCTGCATTCATCCATCTTTTCTCTTGGAAGGACATTTATTTATCTCCCCTTCTTGTCTTTCTTCATAATTTTCCTTCTATGTTCTTTTTGAGAAAATTCCACAATGTTCCCTCTTTGCATTATTTTCTCAAGAGGGCACAACCCCTTATCTTCTAAATTCTAGCTTGGGACATCTTATTTTCTTATCTTTGACACCACACCACTTGCGACATCATATCAAAGAGGGGAAAAATGTAGACACCTAAAATACCTTTGCCAAATAAAAATATTTCATTTTGTAGAAACCTCTGATGAAATCATCATTAATTAATTAATTAATTAATTAATTAATATGCCATTAATTTCTTCTATTTTAATTAAAAGATCCCTTCCATAAATATTTAAATCCAATTTAGATATTTAATCCCCTATTTATTAAATTACCATTTAATAAATAATATCACAATCCTTAAATAAATTAAATATTTGTTTAAAAACCATAAGACCCTAGAAACTTCAAGATAACCCTAAACATATCTATCATTTCCTAATCCCTCCTTAAACCTCCTTAGAGGGTGATTCCTAACCCTCTTAATCTAAACACTCATCCTTTGACTTCTAGTCAAACCCCCTCATTAATGAGCTGTACAGACTCATTAATGGCTCCTTACACCCTCATTAAGGCTCTTACATCCTCTTAATGAAGCCTATGTCTCCTTGATGTAGGAGCATCCTAGGTGTAGGAGCAATCTTGCATCACCCAAAAATATTTCTGGTTTCTTTTCAATAAGGGCTATCTTGTGCAAAGCTTCTATTTTTGGAAAGTTACTATTTTTAGTAAGTTTTCCGTTAGAGCTCAAAATGGTCTATTTTATTTCTTGGAGGTTCGTTTTGGTCATATCTGTATACACCCAAAAATGGTCACCTAGACTATTAGCCCCTTTTGCTAAATCATAAATTGCTTATTCTTGATCAAATCCTAGTTCTATCATTTATTTGATTATTTTCTATGGGCTAACCATTTTATCTTAAGTCTTTATTTGATTAAAAGGAATATTCCCTCCCCTTTTAATAAATAAAAAGCCCCCACTTTTCCTCTTATCCTAAGTTGCACAAATAAAGCATTATTCTTACTTTATAAAAAAGGGAAAATCACTTTTTGTCTCATATGGACACAAAAGTCAACTCCTATTTTCTCATTGGAGGATATTTGTGCACATGGATTGCTCCTCTTTCAAGCTCCATTGTTGATTAAATCTTTTGCCTCTTAATCTCCATGGTCCATTCCTTCTCATTTCCTTTAAAAGGAGAGCTCTCTTCTTCATTCTAGATCCCCAACTTTTTATGCTAACTTTATGTTGCAGGATTTCTAGGTCACTTTGGAGCTTTTGAAGATTTGGAGCATTCTTAGCATCTACATTTCATTCTTGCATTCTACATCTCATTCTTGAATTCTTAGCTTAGCTTCATATTTATGCTTTCTTAGATTAGCTTCATTTCTATGCTCTAGATTAGCTCACATAGATTAATTAGCTTGAGTTGTAACACTTGCATATTTCCTTTCCTAGCTTAGCTTGCATTTCCATCTCTAGCATAGCATTGCATTGCATTTTCATTCTTGATTCTTGAGGATATTTACATTCTTTCCCTTGTCTTCATTGAATCTCCCATTGCATGGTTTACTAGCAAGGTTATAGGCTAAATAGCTCTAGCTGAGAGCATTCTTAAAATCCCTTGCACTCCATGCCTAGGGAGTTATGGATCAATTTTTGAGGGCTCATTCTTGAGTTTCCTTGCATGTAATGATCCATAGAAGTGTGACACATTTATAGCACACATAGAAGTGTGACACATTTATAGCACACATTTTTAGCGCCCATTAGCAACAACAGTTCTGGTTCTAACCAATCTGAGGATTCTAAGGCTACCCCGTAGTACAAAGGAGGTTTCCTCTTTTCCGCATTCAAGACCCCCAAAAACACAGACAGTGTCTCACTCACTTTGACTGAACAAGAAAAATTTCAACTCTTGCAAGAACATTTTGAGCATAAAGATAACCAAGCACGCTTAGACAAAGAACACAATCAACAAAGGATGGAAGTTGCTAGGCGCATGGCTTATAGAGGGACATTTCATGAGCAACCTGAGACTAGTAACTATGAGCATATACCTCTTTTTAACGGCAACAATGGCAACAACATGCCACCAAGATCTCCTCCAAGAACCACTTTTGGTATGCCTTCTTCACCTCCTAGACCTCCTCCCTCTCAACATGAGGCAGAGGCTGATGATGAGATTTCTAGTGAGGATCTTATGAGATTTGAACAAGATGTGGTCTCCCAACGCATGATGCATAAGCTTTTAGAGCGTAATGGTGATCAATATTTTCAATATATGACTTCTAGAGGATACAAGCTTCCTCCTAGCTATGATGTCAGAAAAATTGTCCAACAAAGAGTACCAACTGAATTGGAAGTCCTTCAAGAAGAACTACCTTGGACAAATCAATGCCTTACCCAAATGGCAATAGAAAGAGAGCCTCCAAAGGTCTCTTTTGTAGAATCAATTTGTGCTCTTCCTTTTGATAAAATTCTATACATGGTCCCATTTCCTAGGGATATTGTGGTTCCCAAATATGACAAGTATGATGGAAATGGTGATCCCCATGACCATGTGCGTCACTTTTATGCTCTTAGCATGGACTTCCTTCATGAAGACACATTTTTGCTATGATTATTCCCTTGGAGCTTAAGAGGACAAACTTTAGAATGGTTTGCAAAGTTGACACCTCCTTTGAAGACTTTTGATGAGTTGGCTATGTGCTTCACACAACACTATTCATACAATATCCAACAACCTATCACCATGATAGATCTTGGTGCTTTGAGACAAAACCAAGGAGAGTTATTTGCAACTTACTTACAATGTTGGAGGTCATTGTATTATAGGTATCCTCATCAGTTACCCGAGAGAGAAAAGATTGACATTTTCATCAACACTCTTGTGCCTGAGCTATATTATGATTTAAGGAAACAGCTATTCTCTTCTTTCAACGACATGGTTGAAAGTGCATATCAAATTGAGGATTTAGCTATAAGAAAAGGGGATATTGTTATTAATAAAGATGCTAAAGGAAATGGCAAAGACAAGAACAAACCTTGGAATAAAAACAAGTATGTTGTTAATGATGGGGTTGTTGATGTTCCTAAAGTTAAAGAGCCCACTTTCAATCTCTCCAATGCTATCTATGCAGCAAAACAACAAGAAGCTGGCAACGCTCACAATGCTCCTAAACCTTAATATGCAGATAAGCCTAAGAAGTCATTTCGAAAGTGAGTCTATACCAAGTTGGCAGAACCTTACGATGTGATCCTTAAGACTTTGGTTGACAATGGATATCTTACGCTTCCTGATAAACCTGGTAACTGGGATCCAATAAATAAGCTGGATTGGTGGAGAGAGGATCATTACTACCATTATCACAAAAACAAGGGACATCTGATAGATAATTGTTTTAGGCTTAAGGATGATATTCAAGACCTCATTGATAACAACACAATCTCCACTGATGGCTTAACTAAAAATTCTAATCACATAGCTTTCAAAGATCCTCTACCTAAGCATGATAAGGGGGAAACCTCTCAAACACATAAGAAGAATCATGATGCAAAGATCAATTACACGTATCCTTATAATACGCTTGTGATTAACATGGTAGAGCCCATTGAGAGTGTTCTAATGATGAGGTCTCAAGATGATAATAAAGCCAATTATGGTAAGCCAAAGTTGGTCTTGCAAACACGTGATAGTTCATCTTCCTGAAGTGAGATATTGAATGTTGTTACTAGGGGGCAAGCCAAGGTTGTCCTTAAAACTGCACAAGATCCAAAACAAGCTTTGCCTTCCAAACATGTGGCTCCTTCAGCCACCCCTAGCTATGATCTTGTCCAACATTTGCAAAAGACACCAGCTCAAATATCTATCCTTGAGTTTCTTTGGTTATCCCCTTCGCATAGAGAGATTCTTGATGAGGCTTTACGTACAACATGTGTTCCCAATGACATTGATCCAGATCAATTTTAGGCTATGGTCAACCACATTTCATCTCCGCTATCTCTCTCCTTTTCTGCAGAAGATGACATATCTATTGCTCACCCTCATAATCTAGCTTTACACATTGAAGTTCTAGTCTACCATACCTGTGTCCGCCGAGTCCTGATAGACAATGGTGCAGGGTTAAATATTGTTTCTTTCAATGTCATACAATAGTTGGGTTTGTCAGAATTTGTTGTGGATTCTAAGAAGAAGATTACTATAAAAGCTTACGATGAAGTGGAAAGATCTTCCAAAGGTCTTGTCACACTGCCTGTCCGAGTGGGTCCTGTCATGAAAGATATTAACTTCCAAGTATTGGATATCCCACTTGCATATAACATTATTTTGGGTCATCCTTGGATCCATGACATGCAGGCTGTTCCTTCCACTTATCATCAGTGCATCAAATTTCCGTACAATGGCACTGAAGTTGTGATTCCTGGAGACCATACTATTGCTATCAATGCTCTTGCTGCTACTAAAAAATTTGTTCCTCACAATGAACCTTCTATTGATCTTAGTATGTCTCTAGTTGCTGCTGAGAAATCACTTAAGATGATGAGCCTTGGTATGGGTGAATATACGCTGGATTCCTTTTCTTCTATACCTGTTTCTCCTAGGTCATATGGGAGACCTTCTGATCACATGAAGCCTTCCACTTCTACTATGACGATCTTTGATACTTTTTTTCCTTCATCCATTCCTTTAGAAGTAGAAAGAGAAGAACAAGCTATTCAAGAGTGGATCTATAGAGAAGATGAGGGTAGATTTTTCCTCCTTGATAATTCTAGAAATACTCCCATGCTCAGTAATTCAGACACAGATACAGACGAGTCACCACTGCACACTATGGTTCAAATGGGAGATGATCTTCCTTCTACTTCACTTCTTTGGGGAGAAGAATGTATATCTACTGATGATATAGTTGAGGCCTCTATGTCTAGAACCTATGTGCCTAAAGAATCATTGAACTATGATAGACAACGTCGCAACATTGCATGACTACTACAAAGAGGTGATCTCTCACATAATGACATGAGTATCTCTACTTCTTGGCATCTTAAGCCTCTTCCAGAAGATCCTCCCATGACAGATATGGATGTTGATGTAGTTCATACCTCTCGTAACCCACCCGACGTAGTTGATGAGTCTTGTGCAGGGTCTGATGAGTTTGTTCCCCATATTGCCTTAGTAGACTACGTTGGTCTTTCTATGATGAATCTAGATCTAGCTACTTTTGGAGCTTACCCTATAGGCTCCACCTCTCTTGTCACCAGAGATGACACCCCTCAAATCAATGCTATTGAACCAGTCACTTCATTTCATCTTGCATCAACACCTGTTACTTCTTCCACCAGCGAACTAGCAACAAAAAAGATTGAATCAACAATCAAACATCACAGTCATCAAGTCAAAAGAAAAGAGCAATGGTCAGATGGAAAAAACCACATTGTGGCGGTATCTACACCTAAGAAAAGTAAAAATAAAAATCTTCTCAAAAATAATGATTCTCAAATAAAAGATGACAAGTTGATTCTCTACAAAGAAATGGTGAAATTCTTCAAGCATGATCTCATATTTGTTACACTTCAGCCCACTACTAGAGCTGAGAACAAAGTTTCTAATGCCTTGGTTACTTCAACATCCATCTTACAAATGAAAAAGCATAAAATTTGCTTCAAGTTCCTAGTGGATGAATTACGCTCCTACCTTCCACCTCATATTCCTCCTGCCAATCCACCACGCCATTCTTTCCGCCATCCCTTACACTTTTCCTTTGTCTCTGGTGACTTGTATAGGAAGGGTCTAGACGGAACTCTCCTTAAGTGTCTAGAAATAGAGGAGTCAGAAAAAGTGCTAGCTGAAATCCATGATGGCATATGTGGATCACGTTCTAACAATCCTCCGCTAGCTCAGACATTGCTTAGGGTTGGTTATTATTGGTCAAACTGGTTGAGACCTCCTATCATCATAGTTGCAGTATTTGGGCCTGGGGCCTATCAGTTCTCTACATTAGAGGAAGCAGATTATTGATGCCCATTTCTATCTGGGGCATTCTTTGTACATACTTTATGATCCTGAAAAAACTACAAAAAAATTCATATATGATGCTGAAAAAATCCTAAAAAGTATAAAATGTCCTGAAAAAAAAAGAGCATCCTAGTGAAAACCTAGCAATAGGCGCTTTGATGTCTCACAAAAAAAAAAAATAAAAAAAAAATAAAAATAAAAAAAATAGAAAAAATGCCTTGGTGAAAACTTGGAAATAGGCACCTTGGTAGAAAAAATACAAAAAAATTATAAAAAATCTTGAAAAAATTGCAATAAATCTATCAAGTGGTGAAAACCTGGAAACAGGCACTGCTTGAGACCCTCTGCACCTATGTCTATCAGTCTTGCATGGCACTCCTTCACTCCACTTCTCGCTTTGCCTCTCCTAGCCTAGAATTGATTCTTGTCTTAGTCTAGGGGGCATCTGTTGTTTTGAGCTTATCTTGGGTCTCTTTGTGCGTTTGGGTTTCTTAGGCACCTCGCAAATGGTGTTTTTCAACACCACCCCAATTGTGTTTTTCAACACTACCCTAGCGTCGAGTGTTTCTCAACACTTATTAGATATCCTACCTGCAGTCTAGATGATGCAATATTTCTCACTCGCAGATGCGATACTCAAAGTTTGACTCTATGACCTACACACATGCACTTGACTTGCTGAGATTTGTTTGATTTTATTTCTTTGCATGCTATCTATGATGATTTCTTTGCTAAGTGTTCTCCCCCTATGATCATTTTCGATGATGCATAGCTAGAAGACTGAGGGAATGAGAACATGTTTTATTGTTTTTTCTGCTTGTGGGTATATTTTGTTGGTCCTAACTGTCATGAGCACTTATGCTGGTCTTACTTGACATTGGGATCTACAAGGTATTATCCTTGACTATTTTGCAAGTGCATGCATATAGTCATCTTGACTTTCTTGTGTCTCGATGCAAGCATAATCTTGCTATATCAAACTTAGGTAATCTCACTGCACTAGTCATCTTGACCTACATGTCTTTGATGCCTAGGTGGGATTTTCACATTTCTATCTAATATAGATCATATTCAGATCCACATAGTTATGCTAGTGTGTATTGTATGATCTTGCGACGCTACCAATAATGCTCAATGATGAATATTAGATGTCTATTGGCTTTGTAACCTTGCAAGTAAACCACTTTTCATGTAGCTTGCATTCTTAGGTTCATGTTAGTTTAGTTTTGCATCTTGCATATGGAGAGAGCTCTCCTTTCATCTTTCATGGACTTGTTAATCAAACTGCGCTCACCTTTCGCTTCTTCCCGATCATGTCTTTCACTTCTTGTCTTTCATATCACATCATTTTCCTTTCATTTTGGGATCCAAACCGAAATCCTTGATCGTCTAAATCATCTTTTTCCTTCTTCCGTGCAGTTGGTTAACCTTTTGAGGCCTGATCCTTTGATCTTCGCTAGGGCATTCTTCACCTCTTCATCTCCATCTCTTTCAAACTTCTAGTCTTTCATTCACTTTCACCTCCCAAGTTCCAATCCCCCTCCATGGTGTTTATGGGTTGAGGGACCGATAGGTTCATGCCCCGTGTCCCATGTGTGGGGCATATCACTGCTTGATGGTTATTCTATTCTCTTTCTTTGATTATGATTTCTAGTGATTTGATCATGTTGCTCTTGCTTCTGCATTCCCTATATCAAATTTCACTTTCGATCCT
Source organism: Chamaecyparis obtusa (assembly GCA_027943335.1). NCBI lineage: Eukaryota > Viridiplantae > Streptophyta > Pinopsida > Cupressales > Cupressaceae > Chamaecyparis > Chamaecyparis obtusa. The sequence continues at coordinate 748,147 of BSBK01001027.1, read as the reverse complement.
GAGGGGGTAGACACATCATATCTTATTCGCCATCTCTTTCCTAAGTGTTCAGTACTATCGCTACCAGGGTGACCATGCAGATTTGCTATTTTTCTGCACTTCATTCTTTGGAGTCAGAACGCTATTGCTTGCCTTCTTGGCTATCTCTTGCTTTCTTGGCTAATCTAAGTTGCTTTGTGATCTCAAATCGATCTCACATTTCAACTTCATTCTTTGACTGCATGTGTTCCCAGATCGATCACACATTAGTCAAAGAGGGGCAAATGTATACACCCTAAAATGGTCACCTAGACTATTAGCCCCTTTTGCTAAATCATAAATTGCTTATTCTTGATCAAATCCTAGTTCTATCATTTATTTGATTATTTTCTATGGGCTAACCATTTTATCTTAAGTCTTTATTTGATTAAAAGGAATATTCCCTCCCCTTTTAATAAATAAAAAGCCCCCACTTTTCCTCTTATCCTAAGTTGCACAAATAAAGCATTATTCTTACTTTATAAAAAAGGGAAAAACACTTTTTGTCTCATATGGACACAAAAGTCAACTCCTATTTTTTCATTGGAGGATATTTGTGCACATGGATTGCTCCTCTTTCAAGCTCCACCATTGATTAAATCTTTTGCCTCTTAATCTCCATGGTCCATTCCTTCTCATTTCCTTTAAAAGGAGAGCTCTCTTCTTCATTCTAGATCCCCAACTTTTTATGCTAACTTTATGCTGCAGAATTTCTAGGTCACTTTGGAGCTTTTGAAGATTTGGAGCATTCTTAGCATCTACATATCATTCTTGCATTCTACATCTCATTATTGCATTCTTAGCTTAGCTTCATATTTATGCTTTCTTAGATTAGCTTCATTTCTATGCTCTAGATTAGCTCACATAGATTAATTAACTTGGGTTGTAACACTTGCATATTTCCTTTCATAGCTTAGCTTGCATTTCCATTTTTAGCATAGCATTACTTTGCATTTTCATTCTTGATTCTTGAGGATATTGGCATTCTTGCCCTTGTCTTCATTGAATCTCCCATTGCATGGTTTACTAGCAAGGTTATAGGCTAAATAGCTCTAGCTGAGAGCATTCTTAAAAGCCTTTGCACTCCATCCTAGGGAGCTATGGATCAATTTGTGAGGACTCATTCTTGAGTTTCCTTGCATGTAATGATCCATAGAAGTGTGACACATTTATAGCACACAATATCAGCCTACCAATAAATTTTCATTGCCAGATCAAGTCAAGTTTTGAAGATATTGAAAATTTATGGTTTTGGCAGCAGAGTACAAAAACTTTGAACTCAGTTTTGAATATTTTAGAGGCCTTGGATGAGGTCAAAACTTTGTAGAGCACTTTGCAACCTTTCTGAAATGGGGTCATGATAGTTAATCAGGTCAACAGGTGATGACTTATAGTTTTTGGAAGTTGGGCCACCTCAAATGGCGGACAATAATTCTTCTTCAAAATTTATGTTTAGGTTTTAAAAGTTGTTTTGAGCCAACTATAATGTAATAAAATGAAAAATAAAATAATTTTAAGTTTGGTTGGCCTTAGAGGCTAAATTTCTAGAACCTTTCCAGGCGGTGGAAAATTGCCTATATAAGGAAGGCTCATGGTGTTGTCTAGGGTATTTCAAGGTAGTTTAGAGTAGTTCATAGTAGTTTTGGGTAATCATTCGAGGCTTTGTCCTACAAAATATTGTAAAGTAAATTCTCATGTGGCTTTGCATATTGTAATTCTAAAATTTTTAATTCCACATTTGTGGAGATAATAAGAAGCCCATTTTTTGTTCTTGCAAATTATTGTTGTTCTCTGTTTCTATTATGTGCTTGTGGTATTAAGGGTAACACCCTTCATCAAGTAGTATTTGAGCAGGAGTTTCTGAGTGTGTAGACATATTGTAGATTGTGAGGTAGTTTACACCAGAACTATGGTTAGGGGTTCAACGAGAAGCGTGAAAATGCATCCACGAAGGGAACGTGGTAGAAGAGTTGGTGGTGTGACACTTAAGGTTAGAGCACTCTAGAGACAAGTGCGAGCATTGCAAGAAGAGATTCACAAAGGAATGAATCTTAATGTTAGAGACAAAAGCGAGGATGAAGTCAAAGAAAGAAATTATGATCAAGAAGGAGAAGGCAAAATTATGAACCAAGAGGAAGAAAGGCTTTTTTGGGCCATTTCCAAGTTCAAGAAAAGACCTAAGATTGAGGTTCTTGCATTTTTAGGAAATCTTAACCTAGAGGAGTTGATCGACTAGATCAATAAATTAGAAGAGTATTTTGAGTATGAAGACATCGAGGATCCTGATCGAGTCAAGATTGTGAAGGCCAGACTGAAGGGTCATGCGAAGATCTAGTGGCAAGATATTTAATTGGAGTGAAATAGAAGAGGAAAGGATAAAATCACAAGATGGGATCGTATGGTGAATAAATTGAAGCGATAGTTTATTCTTGTTGATTATGAGCTTGGCCTAGTGAAAAAAATACAAAGTTTGACGCAAGCAGGAAGATCTGTTCAGGAGTATACGGAAGATTTCTATCGAATCCTCATTAGAACAGGGTATGCAAAAGCTGATAAGGAGAAAGTTTCCTGTTATCTTAATGGGTTGAGGCCGAGCATTCAAGAGGAGTTGAATTTGGTTCGAATGAATAGTATTGAAGAAGCATACCAGTTTTCCTAAAAGTAGAAGAAAATTTAAATAATAAGTTTGAGAGCAGACAAAATGGAAGAGGTCATGGTGGAAGATCTCATGGACAATCATATGGAGGCCGAAATGAAGATCTAAAAAAGAAGGATGAGTCCAGTAGCAGTCAAAATTAGAGAGGAAACAATTCCAATCATTTCCATGATCAGAATAATAGAGATCAAAGAGGAAGAGGAAGAGGACAAGGATCAGGAAGAGGAGGCTTCTATGGAACATGTTTTCACTATGGAGAAGAAGGTCATAGAGCCTTTGAATGTCCTTAATGCCAAGAAAAGACAGATAGGAGAACTGAAGGTCAGGCTAGAGTTGCACATGTAGATGAAGATGCCAAATCATCACATTCTGAAGATGCTGAAAGATGAGAAACACTAATTAACAGAAGAATCCTGCTGAGTGGGGAGAATGAACCTAAGCAAAGAAGAAGCCTATTTCACACCGGGTGCAAGTGTGAAGGTAAATGTTGTGATGTGATTATCGATAGAAGAAGCACTGACAATTTGGTGTTAGAAGAGATGGTGAAAAAGTTGAAGCTCAAGAGAGAGAAACACCCACATCCATATCAGATTGCCTGGGTAGAGGATGACCACAAGGTCATGGTCAGTGAATAGTGCCTATTAAATTTTAAGATTGGCGGATACCATGATGAGGTACTATGTGATATCATATCTATGGATGCATGTCATATGTTGTTGGGTAGACCATGGCAGTTTGAAAGGTGTGTTGTACATGATGGTCATGTGAATACCTATTCCCTAATGAAGGATGGAGTGTGGCATAAGATAAAGCCATTGAAGGACAAAAAAGAAAAGGTATGTGGTAATGCAAGAATAACTTTTGTTGGTGTAAGAAAATTCTTAGAGGGTATGAGGCATGAGCATATATGTTTTTCTTTAATCCCAAAAGCCCGTAAAGAGGAAGTAGAAGATGTACCTGTAGAAGTTGTAGATCTATCGAATGAGTTTCAGGATATTGTATCTGATAATGTTCTAGATGGATCACCACTGGTAAGGAAGATCAGTCATCAGATGGACTTGATTCCAGGAGCCAGTTTACCAAATAAGATAGCACACAGAATGACACCAGTAGAAAGTGAAGAGTTGAATAGACAAGTACATGAGATGTTATAGGAGGGTTTGATTCAGGAGAGCCTAAGTCGATGTCCTATACTAGTAGTATTAGCACCAAAAAATAATGGATAATGGAGGATGTGTACAGATTCTAGAGCAATAAACAAAATCATAATTAACTATAGATTTCCATTGCCACAGATGGATGATATTATGGACTGTTTGAGTGAAGCTATGTATTTTTCAAAGATAGATCTGAAGAGTGGATATCATTAAATTTAAATTAGAGAAGGAGATGGAAGACTACTTTCAAGACAAAGGAAGGACTGTATGAGTGGTTAGTCATACCTTTTGGGCTAACCAATCCACCAAGCACTTTCATGTGGCTCATGAACAAGGTTCTGAAAGAATTTCTGGCTAAATTTGTCGTTGTTTACCTAGATGATATTTTGATCTTTAGTAAGACATTGGAGGAGCATATGATGCATATTCATATGGTGTTTGAGAAGTTGAGGGAAGAGAAATTGTTGATTAATTTGAAAAAGTGCGGTTTTGTGAAGGAGTTAGTGTATTTGGGATTTGTAGTTTTAGCAAAAGGTCTAAAAATGGACCCAGAGAAAGTGAAGGCTACCCTTGAATGGTCTACTCCAAGGAGTGCAACTAAGGTAAGATATTTTCATGGTTTGGCTAGCTTTTACAGAAAGTTTATCATAAATTTTAGCAGTATTTGTGGACCCTTGACAGAAATAATGAGAGGGGATAGAAAAGAGTTTAAGTGGACTACTGGGGTAGATAAGAGTTTTAAACTGTTGAAACAAAAAGTTACAAAACAATCTAATTTAGCACTTCTAGATTTTAATAAGGTGTTTCAAGTAGACTATGATGCTAGTGGTACTGCAATAGGAGTTGTTATGAGCCAAGAACGTAAACCTATTGCTTATTTCAATGAGAAGTTAAATGATGCCAAGAGAAAATATTATGTTTATGATCAGGAATTTTATGCTATAGTTCGGGCATTAAAGAAGTGGAGACACTATCTGCCTCCTATGGAGTTTGTTTTGTATACTGATCATCAAGCTTTTCAATATTTAAATAGTCAAGGAAATTTGAATCAAAAGAATTTGAAATGGGTTGAGTTTTTATAGAGTTATACATTTGTTTTGAAACACAAGAGTGGAAATTCTAACAGGGTTGTAGATGTGCTTAGCAGAATGAAACTATTGCTAACAGAGATACAAATTGAGGTGGTTGGGTTCAAGGAACTCAATAATTTGTATTCAGAGGATCCTGATTTTGGTGAAGCTTGGAAAGCTTGTAAAGAACCTGTTACTCTAGACAGAATGAAGTGGTTGGATTTCATCATCCAGGATGATATGCTATTTAGAGGGAGTCAGTTGTACATTGCATGAAGTTCTATGAGGGAGAATCTCATCAAGGAGAAGCATAGCGTAAGATTGGCTGGACATTTTGGTCATGATAAAACCCTTGCTTTCATTAATGAGAATTATTACTGGCCATAGTTGCAACAAGATGTTAAGAAGTTTGTACATGGTTGCAGAGTATGTCAGATGGCGAAAGGAGTGAAGCAAAATATAGGGTTGTATCAACCATTACCTGTACCAGAGAAACCTTGGGAGGATATCAATATGAATTTTGTTCTAGGTTTACCAAGGACTCAACGGGGACATGACTCAATTTTTGTGGTAGTTGACAGATTTTCAAAGATGGCACATTTCATTCCCTACAAGAAGACTAATGATGTTGTTCATGTAGCATAATTATTTTTCAGAGAAGTGGTGAGACTACATGGTTTGCCACAGAGAATAGTTTCAGATCGAGACACTAAGTTTGTTAGATATTTCTGGCATACATTGTGAAAGAATTTGAAGACAGATTTGAAGTTTAGTTCATCACATCATCCACAGACTGATGGACAGACAGAAGTGGTGAATAGGAGTTTGGAGAATTTGCTGAGATGTTTGGTTGGAGATAAGCCAAAATAATGGGATTTGATTTTACCACAAGTGAAATTTGCATACAATAATTTCGTTAATAGGAGCACTGGTAAATCACCATTCTAGATTATATATGGAAGTAGTCGCAGAAATGCTTCAGAGTTGAGGAAGATAGATAAAAGAGAGATAAGTAGTGTTGAAGCTAAGGATTTTGCAGAACACTTGAAGAACATCCATGAGAAGGTGAGAAAGCATAGTACCAAGATGGATGTGTAGTATAAGGCTAAGGTAGATCAGAAAAGGAGTCATAAGGAATTTCAAGTTGGAGATGAATTCATGGTTCATTGGGGAAGGAGCGATTTCTAGTTGGTACATATAAAAAGTTGAAAATGAAGAAATTTGGGCCATGTAAGATACTAAAGAAGCATGATTCAGGAAATGCCTATGAGGTAGAATTGCCTACTGAGCTAAATATTTCACTAGTGTTTAAAATTTTAGATTTGACAAAGTATCATGAAGGAGGTGTTGAGGATGAGATCATAGTAGCATAGTGGAGTATTCCAGCAACTATTTTAGCTACCAAGGAGATTGAGGATATACTGGATAGTTGTGTTGGCAGAAGCACAAGGAACATGACATATGAAGAATATCTAGTCAAATGGAAAGGATGACCTGTTGAAAATTCATCATGGTTGACAAGGGAGGAGGTTAACTGTCATGGTTTTCCTCTGCACACCTGAGTCATGACAGGGTCACTTCTCAAATTACCCCAGGTGTCTAATGCAGGAGCATCCTAGGTGTAAGAGCAATCTTGTATCATCCAAAAATATTTTTAGTTTCTTTTCAATAAGGGCTATCTTGTGCTAATGGTTGAATGTCTACGCATGTTTTGAACATGTTAGGTTTGTACTGATCACACCAACTGAAATCATGAAAGCAACCCATTGGTTTTTTTTCCAGATTATTGCACAAATATAGAGATTTCAAAGTATGTAGCAAAAGGGAAGGTTAATGGTGGTATGTTCATGATATTTTATTGCAAAGTTTTGAAGCCACATGAAAAGCCATGACTGTATTCATTTAAAAGAAGTGAAGAGTGTTATCTTTCTTCTTCATGTACAAAATGAAATGCTCAAAAATAATGACTGCAGCCTGTACCAAGCAAAAAGATCTCTGTTTATTTTGTAAAATTTCAGACTTACAAAATAAATAAAACAAATCTCTAGATGCTAGAAAACAAAGATGGAAGGGAAATATAGAGCAGCTACGAAGAGTATGAAAAGCTTCATATTTATAGAGAAATGCCAAAAGATGCTTACTATATTTAAAAATCTACAACAAATGGTTCGAAAATCTTCATAAAAGCCTCATGATTTTGCAAGAAAATCCCAAATGAAGCCTTCAAACTTGCAACCACACTCATTCATGGCAGCCAATAGCAGAAAAGAAGACAATCAAAGGTATTCAAACACCTTCATTCATGGCGGCACAAGGAGCAGCATCAAATTTCTTCCAAAAAACCCTCTTCTTCTTCGTGGCGGCTGGAGCAACTCTTCATTCCTAGCCAAATGAAAAAATGAATGCTTTAGGATTGAAATTCCCTATATTCATTTGTTTTGTGCAAGAGAAAAGGCTTTTGCCTTTCTTTTAATTTTTTCCATTCTCCTTAGTGCTCACACGCATGTATGGGTATTTTAAAACAAAACAAAATTTTCATTTTAAGTGATAATGTTATCACTTAATTTTATTTTTTTAACTTTGCATTTTGTTTGTTTCTTTTTTAATCTTAAAAGTAAGAATTTAATATTTATTTTTTGCACTTAATAATTATTAATAGGTAAGTTATTATTTTATTATTTTAATAAATATTATAATTATTAATAATATTATTAAGTGGTTTGATTATCATGTAATATATTATTAAAATAATTAATATTTATTAAAATAATAAAATATAAGCTACATAATAATAAAAATTATTAATAAGAATATTAAATATGTTATAATTCATTTATTTTAAATTATAAATCATTTAATAATTATTATATTGCAAAAATAAGATATTTGTTTTACTTTTAAAAGTAATAAAAAAAGGATATTTTGCAAAGTTATGACTAACTTGTGTTAAAGTCATGGAGATAAGGATGAATTTCTGAGTGGAGTTTTCTTTTCAGATATTTTTTGAGAGCGTTTGAGAGATAAGATTGAATTTTTGGAGGATTTTTATGTTGATAAGCATAAGGCATGGCTTTTGAGTACTTTTATGCATTTTTTAAGTTCTTTGAGTGGCTAAAAATGGACTGATGGGTTAAATATGACCCAAATTTTATTGTTATTATTTAATGATATAGCTGGGTAAAAATTGTATAAATATGAGTTGAAGGCTCATTTGTAAAAGAGTTTTAAGAGTTCTAGTTTTATGCAGTTTTGAGAGCCTTGTGACTATTTTTCAGTCCTTTTTCTCATTCTATTTTAGCTTGTAACTCATTTTTGTAGATACAGGAATACATTGGAGTTCATTTTTTATGGAGTATTTTGTCTTCTTATTTACTGTAGATATTTTGTTGCAGATTTCAGTTTGTGTTAAAGAAATTGTCATAGTTTTGTATTGTGAAAGTTTATCTTTCCTTCTTAAACAAAATTTCTCAGACCTCTTTGTGAATTACTTATGCATGAACAGGTAAATTGGTTGTGTGAGTTTATGATTGTATTTAGGTGTATTTTCAAGAATCATTCTTTTGTATGCTGCAAGTTTCAGTTTGGTGTATCACACTCTAGGACTTAGAATTTATTTCTATTATCTTTCTACCTCTTTCCTCTAGTAAAAGTTTTATTTTTACGTAGTTTCAGGTGAGATATCATATATGAACGTTCTTAGAATCTCAAGATTCATTCCATCTATAGGCTACCCACAACCTTGGAGTGTGCCCATGTTTCTCGAAGTGACAGAGTTTTTGGGAGCTTAGTTAGAGTGTGACTTCTAGAGATAATAGTAACCATTTTCGAATGCCTTTATATTTAAGGACAACCAATTAGGCCTAAATTCATACCCTTCAGAGAGATATATAGGAACTATGGTTGATGATGAATGATTTTCTCTCTTTTGATTTGAATTAATTGGACATGATTCAGAAATTGAAAGTAAAAGAACTAGGCTAAAAGGTGCAAATTTGGCAATAATCAAGACAAACATACACATACAGATTTGAGAATAAATTGAGATGTGTACAACTAGGAAGCTTATATATAGAGGATCCTATATCTTAAATCTAAGCTCAAAATGGTTGGACACTATCTATAGGCACCTTAGTCTTGTAGGTGTCTCAAGTGTCAAATAGGGGCCAAACTAGTCTCAAGAGCACCTTAGTCTTGTAGGTGTTTTAGGTGTAAAATAGGGACCAAATTGGTCTCTAAAGCCTCCAAATTGCCTTAAGGTCAACTCTTAGGTCAAACCAACAAGACTATGGTGCTAGGCACCTAGTCCTAGGTGAATATGGAACTAGGAACCCTAGTCCATATCTTTTTTGATGAGTTTTTATTAGTTCTCTTTGTCCTTATTGTAAGACCAAAAAAGGGGTTAGAATGCATAACAAAGGCAACCATAAAACCTCAAATAACTATTCAAACCTATCTAATCTATCATAAAATCTATTTGAAAAGAGAGTATAAAAAAATCTTAAACACTCAAAACTCCCTTCAAATGTAGCTTCCATGTTCACATTTCTTCTCCATTGAAGTGTATAGATGTAGCTCTTGATTTTAATAAAATATACTTATGATTGAAAGAAAAATGACTATAGTAAGTGCAAGAATACTAGTAATGTGACGTAAGGACAGATAAGAAGAGGGGCCAAAGGCTCACCCTAACCAGATCCACCTTGTAGAGATCACATGCAGAAGCAAAAAACACACAAGTGAGAGAGAGAATGCAGATATATTTCATATATTTATTTCAATTTGATTCATATATGCCGAGATGTAAGGCTTTCCTAGTTCAAGCTAGATATTACAATCAAGAACATAAGTACTCCAACATGCGAGGATCTAAAATAATCTTATATCTCCTATCTTCTATCTCTGATGTCCTAAAACTACAACCAAAGATTACATTATATACAAGAGGCTACCGAACAAGTTAGCCTTCAGATCCACCATCAACGGAAGGATGACTAGATCTAGTTCCAAATGCTTCCCAATGATAGATACCGACATTAAATTTGTGACCATAATTAATTGCAAGAGTCAGCCTCAACAAGAACTTAAAACAAACAACTCAGTAAGCAAGCATCACTAAGCGCCAGGGAAATTCACTGAGCGACAAAGAGATAACAGACCAACCCTGGTAAACAAAGGAAACTGAGAAACACCAAACCAACTCGGTCAAAGAAGGAACTGAGAAACACAAGATTTCCACAGACCCGAGATGCTCCTACATCAGACACCTGGGTTTATTTGAAAATGATTCTCCAAATCATGTTGTAGGTACAACCTGAGCTAAATCCAACTTAGATTGTGAAATCCATGAACTGTCTTTAATCGGTCTATTCTTCCACTTTACTAGATATTCCATATACTATTTTCCTCTTGTACTTCTACCAATTCTTCACTCCAAAATCTCCTCAACTTCTTCCATCTATTTCTTAGGATAATCATTCGGTATTGTCATTTCTTCATCTGACTCATGATACTCATACAAATCAGCAATGTTGAATATAGGTGATATATCCATGTCATCAAGTAATTCAATCTCATATGCATTTCTATTGTCCAACCTTCTAAAAATATTTCAGGGACCAAACTTCTTCATTTTCATCTTCCCATATGCTCTAATAGGAAACCTCCCTTTCTTCAAATGAACCATTACTTCATCACCAACTGGAAAAGTCTTATGTCTTCTTGATCTATCAGCTTTGTCTTTGTATTTTTTATTACTTTTCTCCAACTTATGTTTCACATCTTCATGCAATGTCTTCATGTACTCAACAAACTTTACTCCTTCAGCAGTCCTCTTTCCTTCATCAAAAATATCCCTCAAATCTGATATACCTCTCAGTTGTATGCCATTTACAATCTCAAAACGTGACTTTCAAGTATTACAAACCCTTGAAAGTCAACATACCCTTAAAGTTTGTTCATGCCTGTTATTACAAGGTCACTCTCTATAAGGAAAGCATTACAAACAGACGGGACCTACAACGGAGAAGAGCTCCCATTTCCAAAGAACACTTTCATTACTTCACGAGTGACTAAAAAACCCGCTAAGGCAAAGGACATAACAAGATGTTTAGCGATACCCTAGGAAATATCGATCCCAACAACCAAGGGAACAACATGAATGGGGGTATAGATCCTAACAACAATCAAGGGAACAACATGAATGGGGGTATGGATCTTAACAACAATCAAGGAAATTCTAATAATGGAGGAAGAGATCCTAATTCTCAAGAGGCAAATTCACAAGGCAACAACTTATTTCCTCCTCATAATACAAACTTACCCCCAACTGCAGAAGAAGCCACGATTGAAAGAGCATTAGAGGCAAGACAATGTCCTTATTTCATAGAACTAATGAAAAAGACCATGCTTATGGATAAAGAAAAACACTTCATGGACTTAATACAAACGGGGGTAAAGCTACCTAAAGATTTTGACATAGAGCAATTAAAGCCCAAGGAAATAGAAGACCCTATGGAAGCAATAAGGGAAAAATTCAAGGCATTACAAATGGAAATTGACAATTTGAAACAAAATGGGGCTCCTAAGCCTTTTTCTATTGAAACATTATGTCCTTTTCCATTCGATAAGAGTTTGGTCATGGTGCCTTTTCCCATTAATGTAACATTTCCTAAATATGAGAGGTATGAAGGAACATTTGACCCACATGATCATCTTCAGGGGTTTTGTGCATTGAGTCTTGAATTCATGCATGAATCAACCTATTTAATGAGACTATTCCCAAGAAGCTTGGGAGGAACGGCCATGGATTGGTTTTCAAAACTACCATCTGACATAAAATCCTTTAAAGAGTTAGCTTCTAAATTTGTGACTCATTACTCTTATAACATCAAACATGAGGTCACAATGATAACGTTATGTAACACGAAGCAACAAGATGGAGAAGCCTTTCTCACATTCTTGCAAAGATGGAGGACTGCATTTGCTAGATATCCAAGAAGTGTACCGGAGAAAGAAAAAATGGATATCTTTATTAACGGTTTAAGAAGCAAGCTGAATTATAGACTAAGGATGCAATGTCCCAAAACCTTTCAAGATTTGATTGATAACAGAATTACAATGGAAGAAGTGTTGATTAAGAGTGGAGAGTTGAAATTGTACAAGGAAAATAAGAATAACTCTAACTCCAACAACAACAATACCAACAATAACAACAATCCAAATAAAAGTTGGTACAACAACAATAGCCGTTATGCTGCAAAGAATAACAACAAAGGCATTGTTAATGATGGTGTAGTGGAATCCAACAACTTGAAGGTGATTCCATTTGCCCTTACAAAGACACCAAATCAAGTGAATAATGCTAATCAAGCATATAATGCACCTTCCAACAACAACAACAATGCCAACAAGAATAATCAAGGAAACAAGGATCAAAACAGCAAGTATGATAAGTATTTGAAGCCCACTCCTGCAAGACACTTTACACCCTTGGGAGAATCACTTGAAACTACATTAAAGGCTCTCATAGCTAACAATGTTATTACATTACCCGCTATTAAGCCTTATGAACCAGACCACAAGCTGGGTTGGTGGGATGCTAAGCATCATTGTGAATATCATAGGATTCGGGGGCACACTACAAATGAATGTCTACAATTAAAGAATGTGGTGCAAGACTTGATAGATAATAACATAATCACTGTTGATGGACCCCAAAATAATGAAGATCATACGGCCTTCAAACAACCTTTTTACAAACATGATAAAGGTGAGTCATCAAATGGAAAGAAACAAAGTGCCAATAATCTCAACTTTGCACCATCATATGATCATATTGTTAATGCTATCATCATTAATGAACAGCCTCAAAAGGAAGCAACAAATGTCATTACAAGAGGGCAGAATTCTAGAATGACTTTACTAGGGATAGTCCCTCAAAACACCAATATCCCACCATCCAACATTGTGGTCAAACAACCTCCTACAGCAACAAGACCTTATAGTTTGGTGGACCAATTGCAACGTACTCCAGCACAAATCTCAATCTTAGAGTTATTGGAGTTGTCACCAAATCATAAAGAGATTTTGGAAAAAGCTTTGGAAGAGACACATGTTTCTACTACCTTAGGGGAAGAAAAATTTCAAAATATGGTAGGACATCTTGTGGCTCCTCATTGTCTTTCATTTTCAGATCAAGATGACATGTCTATAACTCATCCTTAAAATTTTCCATTACATATAGAGGTTTTGATCGAAAGGCATAGAGTCAAAAGAGCCCTTATTGATGGAGGGGCTGGCCTTAACATATGCACATTGAGTCTTGTAAAATCCTTAGGTCTATCCGAGTCTTGCATTGACCCTACAAAGAAAATCACCATAAAAGCTTATGATGAAGCTGAAAGAGCTTCTAAAGGCATGATTGTGTTGCCCATCCAAGTGGGACCAGTTAAGAAGGAAACCAAATGTCAAGTGTTGGACATGAAATTAACCTATAACATCTTATTGGGAAGACCATGGATTCATGAGATGCAAGCTGTCCCCTCCACATACCACCAATGCATCAAGTTCCCATACATGGGTGAAGAAATCATAGTTGGAGGAGACTCAAATCCATTTCAATATTGTAATGCACTTAAACCCTTGCATGAATTATACATTCCACATAATCGTGAAGGAGTTGTTCCAAGAATCACCAATGAAGATGCACAAAATCCTCTTCAAGCTAGCTCAACTACATTAACTAAGGGCAAGGAAAAAGTGAGCTACGAGGGTCCAAATGTGATGGAAAGTCCATATGTGGCACCTAAATTGGAAACAGTGATCTACAAACCTACTAAAGAGGAAAAAGAGCAAGCTAAAGCAGATCATTACCAATACATGAGTGAGATGATGAACAAATTTGATAAACAATGCAAGATTAGTTCAAAAGGGGTAGGAGAATATTCAATTTCTCTATTTGACATGCCCATGTCTCCTAAATCACATGGAAAACCCTCAAAAGAACATCTTCCACATAAGTATAATTCTTATTTTGTGAGGGAAGATAGCAAAGCAACATGGGATAAGGAAGAGGATGATGTCCTTCAATGGCTTTATCATGATGAGGATGGTACCCTAGACACTCCCATGGAAAGAATTCAGCATGTCAATATACAAACAGAACAATATGGGAAAGGATTTGATATTATGCAAAAGATGGGATACAAAGGAAGAGGACCCCTAGGCCAAAGAAATAGAGGATTATTAGAACCTATTGAACCTATTTGGAGGGCAAGTCATGAAAAATCCGGAGTAGGTTTTCAATATAAGGGAGAAAGTTCAAGTCCAATGCATGATTTTCATCCTCAAATAAATGCATTAGAATCCGAAGGAGATAGTGATGACTCTAGGGATTATGAATGGGATACTTTATCAGATGATTCATGTCAAGATAAAGAAGTCATTGCTATACATACTTATGCAAAAATCCCAAAACAAGATGCTCCAATTAATGAAGAATCTCCTATTCAAAGGCCTAATATAGAACAAGCATCTAGTAGTGGAGCATGGATAGAAACATTTTGGACACCTTCAGAGGAGGGAAATTCAAATGTTAGTTTTAACCCGCTTGTGGCTTTTCCCACATTGTTTCCCGTAGAGGTCGACGAGGATTCAAGCGAAGGGGACTTTGACCCTGCTTCCATGGATCATCTTGAGGAAGCGCACATCATAGATCTAAATGATACAATGTATGAACCCTCAAATGAAGTCATGTCCATAAATCCTATTGATGATACCTTACCCAATAACTCCTTAATTTTGATACATCCAGACCTCATTGATTGGGATCAAACTGAACCACATGACTTACTTTACTTCCCAAATGACCAAGCAACAAACCAATACCTCAATGCGGTTGAACCCTCTTTCACCAACGAACTCAATACGGACATGATGACAACAGCAAGGGTCCAATCTCTTAGTCAAAAAAAAGAAAAAATGAAAAAAAATAAAAAAATGAGAAGTTCTATTGGTGAAAACCCAACTGTGGCACCATTAGAACCAAAAACAATGAAAATAAAAGATGTTTCTTTTGGTGAAAACCCAACTGTGGCACCATTAGAAGAGAGATTGGACACTTTGCCTGAACATGAAGAAGAATGATCATCTATTCTTATAGAACCAACAGAAAAAGTTAACATTGGTACAGAACTAGAGCCAAAGGTTGTACACTTGGCTGCATCACTTACGTCTCTTGAAAGAGAGGACTTTATCAAATTCTTCCAAGAGCAAAAAGTAAATTTTGCATGGTCATATGCCGATATGCCTGGATTGGATCCTGATTTCATAATGCATCATCTGAATGTTAGACCCGGAGTTAAACCTGTGAAGCAAAAACTAAGACAAATGCACCCACATGTGGCTCTCCTAGTCAAGGCAGAATTGGAAAAATTGTTAAAGGTGGGATTCATAAGAACAATAGCATATGCTGATTGGATCTCTAACATTGTGCCGGTTACTAAGCATGATAAATCTATCCGTGTGTGTACGGATTTCAGAGATTTAAACCTTGCATGTCCCAAAGATGACTTCCCATTGCCAAGCATTGATACCATAGTGGATTTGACAGCAGGTCACGCAATGTACTCATTAATGGATGGATTTAGTGGCTACAACCAAATCAAGATTGCTCCCGAAGACCAAGAAAAGACAGCATTTACTTGCCCTTGGGGTACTTTTTGTTGGAATGTCATGCCCTTCGGTTTAAAAAATGCTGGAGCTACATATCAAAGGGCCATGACAACTATTTTCCATGACATGATGCACACTTTCTTAGAAGATTATGTGGATGACATTCTAGCAAAATCCCACAATAGAGAAGAGCATTTACAAATCCTAAGAAAAATATTAATTCGGTTAGAACAATTCAAAGTTAGATTAAACCCAAAGAAGTGTGCCTTTGGTGTCTAATCTGGCAAGTTATTGGGTTATATAGTGTCAGCAAAAGGCATTGAAGTTGATCCTGAAAAAGTACAAGCCATTCTAGAAATGGAGATTCCAAGAAATATTAGCCAAATGAGGTCACTACAAGGAAAGATTCAATCAATAAGGAGATTTATCTCTCAATTAGCAGAAAAGTGTCACTCCTTCACCAGATTGTTACACAAGGACACTACATTTATGTGGGATGAAGAATGTGATAAGGCCTTTGCTACTTTGAAGACTTATTTGATAAACCCACCTATTCTTATGTCACCTATCAAGGGTAAAGAACTGTTGTTATACATATCAGCCACAGAAAGGTCTCTAGGCATATTGTTGGCACAAGAAGATGAGCAAGGAAAAGAAAGGGCAATCTACTATCTTAGTAGAACCTTAATAAAATATGAACTCAATTATTCATTCATGGAAAGAGCATGTCTAGCAGTGGTTTTTGCATCTCAAAAACTAAGACATTATATGTTGATGCATAAGATCAAATTAATTGCCAAGATTGATCCTCTTAAATGCTTGCTAAGTAAAACTGCCTTAACAGGTAGAATAGCAAAATGGGTCATGATCCTAAGTGAATTTGACATTGAATATGTTGATAGAAGAGAAATTAAAGGACAAGTGATAGCAGATCACTTAGCAGATAACCCAATGGAGTCTACACAAACCATGCAAATTGAATTTCCAGATGCAGAAATTGTCAACATAGAAGCAAAGACATGGAAATTATATTTTGATGGATCTTACACACAAGGAGGTTCTGGAGCAGGTATATTATTGGTTACTCCTCAAGGATACACCATTCCAAAGTCCTATAAACTCTTATTTCCATGCACCAATAACATAGCGGAATATGAGGCATTATTCATTGGCATCAAAATGGCTTTAGAATGGAATATTGCAGAATTACAAGTGTATGGAGATTCCCAACTCATAATCAATCAGGTTAATAATGAATACAATACCAAAGATATAACATTGATGAAATATAAAACCTTGATTGATGGATGGAAGAAGTACTTTGCTTTGATCACATTTGAACAGATTCCAAGAGAAAAGAATAGAGCAGCAGATGCCATGGCTACCTTGGCTTCATTGTTACAAAAACCAGATCAAAATGAGAAGTATGAGTTCTTGGTGGAAGAGTTGGTAAAACCGGCATTCAACCTTCCTGACACCCAAATTGTTGCTCTTTTACATGGACATGACTCTCCTTGGTATGGACCCATCTATACTTACCTTAAAGACCAAGTACTCCCCATAGACCAAACTCGTGCCCAAAAATGTAACTTCATACGCCAAGCCGCCCGTTACCTAATCCTTTCAAACACATTGTATCGTAAGGGTCTTGATGGGATGTTACTTAGATGTCTAGAGGAAGAAGAGTCTAAGTTAGCTTTACGCGAGGTCCACGAAGGCATTTGCGGGTCACACTCAAGCGGTCTTAATCTAGCTAAGAAAATCCTTTGTTTAGGGTACTTTTGGACAACATTAGAAAAGGATGCTTGTCAATTTGTGAAGACATGCAGCAAATGTCAATATCATGGTAATATGATACATGCACCAGCTCAAGAATTACACCCATTCATTACACCATGGCCCTTTTATCAATGGGGTTTTGACTTGATTGGAATCATATATCCTCCATCTTCAAACGGACACAAGTATATCATCACAGCAATAGAATACTTCACCAAATGGGTGGAAGCAATTCCATTAACAATAGCAACCGACAAACAAATTTCAATGTTCATTTTGAACCACATAATTTGCTGCTATGGTATTCCACATGCCATTATCACGGATAATGGGAAACAATTCAAAAATCAGGATATTAATGAACTTTGCATGACATTTCACATTACACATCATTCATCATCCATTTATTATCCACAAGGCAATGGACAAGCTAAAGCAACAAACAAAAATATCCTCAAAATATTAAAAAGATCAGTTAACAAATCAGGAAGAGATTGGCACGTGCAAATAAATCCCGCACTATGGGCTTACAGAACTAGTATCAGAACACCTACAGGAGCCACCCCATTCTCTTTAGTCTATGGAACCAAAGCAGTTCTACCATTAGAAGTTGAAATTCCATCTCTACGGGTTTCATTAAGAGGATTGATCACTGATGAGGATTATAGGATTGCCAGACTACAACAATTGGAATTGTTAGAGGAACACCAGACTCAAGCTTATGAGCATTTAAAATTTTATCAAAACAAGATTGCACACAATTACAACAAACACATCAAACCAAGAACTTTTCAAGTAGGAGACTTGGTACTAAGAGAAAATCCCAAAAATCAAGCTGAAAGGGAAAAGAAAGGAAAGTGGGAAGCTAATTGGATAGGCCCATTTGTGAGTGTCATCCTTTGGAACTGGAACATATAAGTTATCAGATTGTAATGGTGAAGAATTACAAGAACCCATAAATAGCATTCATTTGAAGAGATTCTACACCTAAAGCAGATGAAAGAGTATAAAGAGTATCAGATGAGAGAGCATCATAATTATTGTACATAGTTGAAAAGGGATCTTGAAAATACCAAAAACATTTGAAAATGGAAAATCCAAAAACATTGGAAAAGAAGAAAGATCAAAAACAGTGGAAAATTGAGCCTAAAGAAAGCAAAAACATTTGAAAAACTATCTCTTGGTGAAAACCTAGCAAATAGGCGCCAAGGTGATAAGGAAAAATACAAAAAAAGGAAAAAAAGAAAAAAACAAAGAAAAAAAGAAAAACATGAAAAAAGAGAAAAAGTGCCTTGGTGAAAACCTAGCAATAGGCACCTCGGTAGCAAAAATAAAAAGAAATAAATCTAGGGTGAAAACCACTTCTTGTGGCGCCTTAGACAAGTACCATGATGAAAACTTGGCAAACAGGCGTCATGTGTAATTCTTCCTTCTTGCACTCTACACTTGGGGGTAAGTTTCATCCATGCCATCTTCCATCTTCCTATCATTTACCTCACTTTCATCCATATTTCCATCTTTCACCTTTCATCTTGACAAGGTTGAACACATCCATGAGCATTGAGTATCTTAACATCCGTTATCCTTTCCATCAGCTTATGTACTTGTTGCATCCATGTTACCCTATCATGATCTTGCTTATCCCAAATTCACCTTCATCATTCCTTGATCAGCTTTTTCATAATCCCAAAACATCCCTTCATAGCCTCCATCACTCCTTTATCCAGATTGTGTTATCTTATACACATCTTACCCAAGTTGACCCTTGGTCTTGAACTTAAAAAAAAAAAATTGTTATCAAAAACTTCTTGACATGTCCACTCTTTTGGATCCCTCATTTTTATGGCAGCAGATCGTTATCCTATACACTATCTAGCCCTGTATCATTGGCTTTCATGGCTTATCCAAAAACATGCTTCACATTGCTATATCATTTTTTCCTTAGCTTGGGTACTCTTGAGGAGATAGTCCTATGGGTCACATTCGCATACTTCTTCCATCATAGCCTTTCCATCTCTAATCCATTAGCTTGCAAATCCATCCTTCGTGTCCTATATCTTGCTAAGACATTGGGGGCAAACTAATGTGATCTTGTTTGAGAGCTGGTAAAAAGGAAAGCATAAAGTGCTTTGAGCTGCATCTTGCATAAACATAGTTTTTGCAATATTTTGGAAGTTTTTCCAAGTCCAACATTTTTTTTCTATCCAACTGGGGCATTTGATCTTAATCAGCAGATTTCAGCAAACAAGCATGAATTCACATGAAGCAAGGCATTAAACCCAAAAAGGATTCAATAGTACAATATTCAATCACATCAAAGAGAGAGGGAATTATCAAAGTTTCAAAAGAGAGAAGAAGATTTTCGTGAACCTTTGATGGATATCATTGTTCACTAACCAAGAATTCAATTACCACAACTTGATCCATGAGCCTTCATTGACTTTATTATTCGGGATTAAAAATTGACAAAACACTTTAAAAAGATCAGAATACTTGGAAATACTTTTTGAAAATCATGAAACAATGCAAAACACTTGAAGCTTTCTTTTGATGGTCTTTACTTACATTGATTTTATCACATCTTTTTAGCTAATCGATGATGTTTCGACTAGATTGGCAATGATGGAGACATGATATTTTTCTTGCCTTTGAGTGACTGTCTTGAGGGATATCCAACAACTTATGTGAATTCTTCTAACGACATGGTCATCAAAGAACCATCGAGGACTTTCATATAGGGTGGAAGGTTGACCTTTGCTTGTTTATGCAACATTGAATTCATTGAAACTGGTATTCATACTCTCATAGTTGGTTTATTCGACTAGTGTGGGTTGTACTAGTTCAAAAAGGAGGTTACCAAATGCGATAAAAAGTGGTATTCATATCATCATGTCAGTGGGCAGTGGTGATTGTACTTGCTTTCCGGTCCCAAAGTGCTCAATGATGAAAAGTTATCCTCAAGGCATTTATTTGCTAAAAGCTAGCGACACTTAGCTGCATTGCATTACATTATCATGTTAGATTAATTGCATGTGCTTTTTGTTTGTAGTATTTTTCCAAGGGAAAAGGGGAGGTCATTCAATCAAAATCTTGATCAATCATAAAATGGGTCATTCAATCAAGAAATCAAAAAGTGTCCATAATATCAAAGATCCATGAACTTTGTCTAATCAAAGATACAATGTCATCAAAGTGATACATCAAAGTCCTGATCAATAACTGAAATATCATGATACAATATCAACAAACTGAAAGAGCTCCATAATCAATCATCTCAATAACCTATACTCTAGCTAGGTCAAACCCATGACTTAAATCCAAATATCCAAGAAAGCTAAGGTCCATATATATATATCATTTATAGAAATGTGCCTGTTTCACAAATCAAGGGAATCATATCAGTATGTTATATCAGTGAGTCATCTTACATCAATCAATCCTATCAAAGTATCAAGCAATCACACCCCATACCATTTGTTTGTGTCTCTGTGTCCTGAGAACGAAGCAGTAGTATCAAATCATATCAGTTTTCACACTGATTGATTTATCCTATCAAGATCCCATATCGGTTTTCACACTGATCAAGATCAATCCTATCAACTGTATCGGTTTTCACACTGATTGATTTATCCTATCAGAACTATCCTATGAGATTGACAAATCACATTCATTGGTACCATTATCCTATTATAATCACTTATTTTTCTTAACTACAACAGACCTATCTATCTTGGATATGCAAATTTGTGAGTCATGGCATATCATCAATATTTTTCAGAAATGAAAACATATTGGACCAATCAATCAAAATCTTTCAAATCAAGGAATCAATATGTTTTATTTCTGAGGGGGCATCAGAGTATCAAATTGGCATCACATCAAAAACATTTATCAGTGGGGCATATCATATCAAGTATCATATCATATCAAGTATCATATCAGGAGGCAAATCAATTGCATATCGGTTTCATATCAAATCTATCATCATATCAAACATATCAACATATCAGCAATCAATTAACCCAGGACCTTTATCAATTAACCCAGGACCTTTATCAGTGAACCCAGGACCTATCATCAAATCGGGACCCATATCATATCAGAGGCATTAGAATCATATCAGCACCATCATCAGAGGCACATCATCGTCATCAGGAAGTACATCAATCAGAACGATCAGAGGCATATCAGAACCAGGACCTAAATCAGATCATTAGACTAAGGGAATCTTTGAATTGGTGTTCTTCGCACATCAACTCAAAGAGGGGCATTTGTAGACACGAAAAATTGGCCAAAGGCTTAAATCAATCAGAAAGGTGCAACAAATCATCAAAATAGCACTAAAAATCGATAAATGGAACAAAGGCAATTCAAATCAAAGGAAAATTCAATTAGATGATTAAATGATTAAAGAAAGCTTGAAAAGGGGAAAAACACTAAGAAATTGATTAAATTCAATTAATGACATAGTGGTTGAAATGAAAAATCAAAATGAACCTCTTACCCTTCATGGCTAAATTTAATTACTTTAATTAATTAATAAATATGAATTTCCCTCAACAAAGGAAAAAGGAGACAAAATGGACACAAATCACTCACTTTTGTTGAAATGGTCCAGCCTTTTGAAACCATTTAAATGTTTGTCCCCCAATTTAGGGACAAAGCAAAGCCAATTGACCTTACCCAAGCATAACCATGGTTATCTCACTCTACCCCCTACCCTTGGGAAAATCTTATAAATAGAAGGCATTTTGAGGCATTATTCATCCACTCCATATCTTTGAATTGCAGCAAAGCTCTTGCAATTTGCATCCACATCACTCACTTAGCATTTTCATTGATAATTAGTTTCAATTGTTGATCATTTTGTAGATTTTCTTATCAAATAGAGCTAGAATTTGATAATTAGATCTAGTTTTCATATCATATAGTTCAATTCTCATAATTAGAGTGTCACTAGTGAGGATTTGCAGCTGAGAGCCTCACTACTTCAATTTAGAGAACCATGAGATATTGATAGATTAATTGTGCATTTGTTAGATTATTTTGCTCTAATTCTTGTTGTTCGTAGTTAATCTTGTAATTTCATGAAGGTGTAAATCACTCACACACAATTCCTATTCACTAAATTATCATATGAAAAATCATCTTGTGCCAACACAAAATCCCAATTACTTGGTGTGTCTCCAACTAAACATCTCAAAAGATTACCCAAACTTATATTCACAACTTTTTTCTATCCATCGGTCTGTGGGTGAAATGTAGAACTATATTTCAACTCAGTGTCAAACTTTCTCCAAAGAGTCTTCCAAAAGTATCCAGTAAATTTACTGTCTCGGTCAAAGATAATACTCCTTGGTAATCCATGCAATTTGACAATTTCCTTAAAGAAAAGATCTATTGTATGTACTGCATCTGATGTCTTTCTACAAGGTATAAAATGTACCATCTTAGAAAATCTATACACAACAACAAATATAGAATCATTACATCTCACTATCTTTGGTAAGCCAAGATAAAAATCCATACGAATGTCAATCCAAGGTTTCTCGGGAATAGAAATTGGTGTATACAATCCAGTATTCTGACTTACTCCTTTTGCAACTTGATAAATTCCACAACTTTTCACAAATTTCAGAATATATTTATACAACTTTTGCCAAAAATATTTCTCCTTAAGCAAATTCAATGACTTGTCAATACCAAAATGTCCAGCCAAACCACTACTATGTTTCTCCTTTATCAAATTATTTCTCATTGATACTCTTGGTATACGCAAGTGAATACATTCTTGAATGAAATAGTCTTCCCATTTTATACTCGAGTGATCTTAAATAAGTGCTCTACACTTTCTCCATGGCTCAGAAAAATCAGGATCAAATTCATACAAATCTCTCATGTCATCAAAACCAAGAACTTCAATTCTCATTTCGATCATCAAAGATCTTCTTTTACTTAATGCATCAGCAACTCGAATAGTGACTCCACTCTTATGCTTTATCAAAAACATATAACTCTACAAATACTCAACCCATTTCACATGTCTCTTATTCAACTTATTCTGACTACCCAAATACTGTAAAGCTTTATGATCAATATACAATACAAATTCACTCGATATTAAATAATTTCTCCATTTCTTCAGGGCTTGAACAATAGCATAGAATTCTTGATCATACACATAATATTTTCTTCTTGTGTCATTTAACTTTTCACTAAAGAAAGCAATAGGTTTACCTTCTTGACTCAACACAAATCCTATTGCACTTCCACTTGTAGCACATTCCACTTGAAATACCTTATTGAAATCAGGCAATGCTAACATAGGCAATTCATCAACCTTCTACTTTAGATTCTCAAAACTTTTATCATCCCCATGTGTCCACTTGAATTCTTTCTTGTCTTCTCTCATAGTTGCAGTCATAGCATTACAAATTGAATGCAAATTCCTAATGAACTTTCGGTAAAAACTTGCCAAACCATAAAATGATCTTACCTCACTAGCATTCTCAGGTGTAGGCCAATTCAAAATAGCTTCAACCTTTTTAGGGTCCATCTTCAAACCATCAACTGAAATCAAAAATCCCAAATACACAATCTCCTCTTTCATGAATGAATACTTTTTCAGATTAATCAAAAAAAATTCTTCTTTCAACCTCTACAATACTTGTTTAACATGCAACAAATGTTCTTCTCTGGTCAAAATAAATATCAAAATATCATCTAGGTATACAATGACAAATTTACCCAAGAAGTTTTTCAAAGCTTCATTCATCAACCTCATAAAATTACTCAGTGCATTAGTTAAACCAAAAGGCATAACCAAACACTCATACAAACCTTCTTTTGTCTTGAAAGAAGTCTTCCATTCATCACCTTCTCTATTATGATCTGATGATACCCACTTTTCAAATCAATTTTGGTAAAATACTTTGCTCCATTCAACCTATCCATTATGTCATCCATTCTCGGTATAGGAAACCTATACTTCATTGTTATCTTGTTGATTGCTCTGGAATCTGTACACATTCACCATTCTCCATTCTTCTTAGGTGCCAATACAATAGGTACTATACTGTTAGTAAACAGATTTATTCTTAATTTTATCTCTTGATAACTCTTCCCTATAGCCCTTTTTAAGACCAAATTTTTACTAACAATTGGGTAAGTGTTGGATGCTCTCCACTTCCCTCTGAATTCTTTCTTAGGTACAGCTCCCTAATTGAATTTGCAATTCAAGTTTTTCTTCTCTAACAACTATTCTAATTTTAGCTTTTGACCTGAAAGCTTATAAGGCTGCTAAAACATTCTTCAGATGTTCAGCATGTAAACGACTACTTTATGAGAAAGATTTAATCAAACAGAAAATCACAGTTTCCCGTTTCCAAAACATATAATTTACTAGAACTAAAATGTAATGATTTAATGACAAATTAACAAAAACCCCAAGAATGTTGGATAAGATTTTATATACCAGTAATGAACATATCAATCAAACATAGGACATATGTTCATCCAATTCAAATTGCAAAGATTCGGAGCAAGTATATATATATAATCAGATTGTTGTTTCCATAACACAGATCAAAACATGCAATAGAAAATAAATCCTTATACAGCCAACTCGAAAAATCTAAGAGTACTATTTCAAAGAAAACTTCTTCCAAACAAAAATACTAAGTCTACCTTTCAAAATTTTCTAACCCCTTCTTCTATGAAAATTAAGCTATTTAAAGTTTGAGCAAAGCTGAGAGGTCTCCCGAAAAACCTGACCTCTCGGTTAAACAGTTAAAATAGCTTAAAGAGTTAAAAGGACACCTGGCCCCATTAGTTTTAAAACATGAAACTGAAAAGATTAAATGTCAATCTCCACATCTTTATCGGAGGTGTGCTCCTCTTCTCCGGTGATATTCTCTTCTTCCACTATAGTCTGCTTTGTCATCTCCAGCTGCTTATGTACCTGCAGTAGTTCCTTGGCGTGCGGCATGTGTGGTACCCTCAGGTTCACGATCCTAAACATTGTGGCTTCTTTGGTCCACTTTACTTTCCTGACTTTCTCGACGGTTAAAGGAAACTGGTCCACACCAAGATAGAGCATTGATTTGACTCGGGCAACTTGGGTTAAGTCTGAGGGTTTAGGGTTTAGTTTGTCCTTAAGTTTCTTCATGGTGTTTTCAAACACAGCAAGGGCTATTTTTTGTTCCTGTTCTCCCATAGCAACTGTATATGTATGAGCAAAGTTTATCACCTTAAGTTCAGTGATCATAGCCTTTTGTAACTACTTGATCTCATTCTCACTGTCCTTGTTCTCAGAAATACTACTTCTGACAGTGCTCAAACGCCAACTTATATTTTTCCTGAGAACAAAGAAGGTAGAGTCATCTTGTACTTTGACACCCTGATCTGTGCAAAACTTTACATAGCCATACTTTTCAATTTCAAGAAACTTGGACATGGCAGTGAACCATTTTTCTTCATCCCTCTCCCATACCTATCTTTGAGATTGTAGTTCTCCTATCAAAATTTATGTATCATACAGAACCTCATGCACATCTTTTAAATACTTAGAACCACTCTTAATGATTTCACAAATCCACTCCTCCACAGAAACTGCTAGAGCACGTCCCTTTTGAACTTGGTTGAGAAAATTCTTGCTTTCAGCTGATTCTGGGTCAAAGACTTGGGGAGATTGAATTAAAGGAGTGGCATCAAAGCTACAGAAGGTGTTAATAAATTGTGATAGAGTCACTATAGTTTCTTTCAATTCCTTCTTTTCTTTTCCATCCTGCCAAGAAGAGTTCAGCATTTGTTGTGCAGTCTCTTTGAATAAGTTATTTTTTCCAGCCCTGTCCATGTTTCCCAACTCTACTTTGGTAATCTCAAAGTCTTCAGCTTTAACCACTTGTTCATCTTCCTTACCTTCCTTAGGTTTGTAAGTGGCAACTTCAGTGATCCATTTTCCAGTTTTCTCATCAGTAAACATGCGAGTCATGCTCTTAACCTTTTTTGTCTTTGGAGTCTTTTGAACATATTTACTTACAATATCTTTAACAGGAATTGAAGCAGGAACTAAATTGCACTTTTTACTTACATTAGATAATGGCCAGGGAAGTGAAACTCCAGAACTCAAGCACTGTTCGGGTGTCTTCATTGGTGTGGATATCACTTCCAATGTAGCATCATCCAAGTCGAAGAGGTCCTTTCCTATTTGTTCATTTTCTGATATATGGAAACTGATATCTTCCATTTTATCATCATCTAGGTTTAGCATCAGAGGTTCTGTCTGAGCCATATCTTTCTTTTTCCTTGAATTGGTTCTAGATCTTGTTACCCTTTATGGTACAATAGTTGGGAGAGAATTAGTTACAATCTTCTTCTTTGAGTTCCTGACTCAAGATTTCTTGGAAGCCCCTGCAGTTCCAATATGTGGAGGTGAATTAGAAATAGAAATAGAAGGATCTAAAGGAGAAAATGTAACTTCTTCTTTTTCTACTCTAACTCCTTTGCTCTTCCTTCTTCTCTGTAGCCACTCATTGGTTAAGCGAATCACATGTGAAGTTCTCTCCTCAATGTCATCTTCTTCATTTTTAGACCAGTCAACAATCACTTCATTTTTCTCAATAGATTTTTTGTAATTAGGATCAAACATATCTGACCCGTCATCAGTGACTCCCTCTACATTTATCTGTAGCCTCATGGACTGAATCTGTGAAACACACAAATGACTATGTTCTCTTTCTTCTACCTGTGACTCATCTTTGCAATCCTCCCAGAAATCTTCTAGGTGAGGGACGGGAAACATATGTGCCCTAAGGCCCAGGACTCCAGTAGCATAATTCTTATTGTCAAACCCCACCCATTCTGCATAAAATTTGAAGCCAAAATGATGGATACCGCACCTAATGCTAACAGCATCTTCCATGGTATTACATGATAGTCTTCCCAAAGAAATAGGAAAAACTTTTATCCATTCATCTTTAGGTAAAAATCTTTTCAAAACTGTTGATAACTACCGGAAAATTTCAGCCAATACAAAACATTCAAGGGTGTACCTAGGAAGCCTTAACGGTTGATCTTCGAAACCCCCAACCTTGATATAGGTAAATTTTGGGAATTGAATGTAGTAGCTCCCATACTTGGTTATCAAAGTCTGAGCTTCAAGACTAATTCTTTTACCTGGTGTACTAACCAGTTCATAACATAGTTTACCCAGAAAGGTATCATGGACTCTTTTATAATCTTCAATAGCTTTATTTTTCTACAAAAGGGGATAGAATTCATACACACTCATATTTGCAACCAAGGGTTCATGACGAAAACCGAGCCAGGATCTACTACATGCAAGATAGTAAATGAGATACGAGGACATAAAGAAGTCACTCCCTGTTAACTTGGATGCCTTAAGTTTTTCCCTTAGAGAGCTTGTGATTAACTCAGCCCAATCAAGAGTTTGGGTCCCGTCCAAGATAATCTGGACATAAAAGTACATCCAGTCAGCAAATAAAAAGGCAACC
This sequence comes from Chamaecyparis obtusa, assembly GCA_027943335.1. Taxonomy (NCBI): domain Eukaryota; kingdom Viridiplantae; phylum Streptophyta; class Pinopsida; order Cupressales; family Cupressaceae; genus Chamaecyparis; species Chamaecyparis obtusa. Next base: position 720,282 of record BSBK01001027.1, on the reverse strand, counting down.
TGAGAACCACTGACCCGGTGTAACATGACTATGAGGTCACTGATGTATGGATGAACATGGGTCCTATTAAACTTCTTTGGGAGGCGGGAACCACCCCTCTGAGGATTCAGTAACCAGTTTCTAGCCATAGAGGTGCGGTTTGCATCTCTATTTTCATTAAATTTTACAATAGATTGGGCTGGCGAGAAGGTGGAGAAATCCTTTTCTAGTATTTGTAGGGCTTGAGCAACTAACTCCCTCTTAATGGGTATCAGAACAGAGCCGTCTTTCTTCTTTATAGATTCAGTCCTCGCATCATAACATTGAATACACTTAAAAATGAGCTTAGGACAGGGAATAGCGAGAGGAAATGTGGCCGTAGAACATAAATCACTATGTAGAATTTCTAGAGCTGGTGTGTTATCTAAAGAATTCAAGAGCCGGGAAGGCAAGTTTTCAATGTCATACCCTTCTAAATCAGTGTCTGTAATTGTAGGACCATCACACACCAGACTGGAAGAATTCCCAAACAAATGAAAAACTAACTTCATTTTCGCTGTAAATAACCCCCCACCCTTCACAGCTGATCATAAATCTTTATAAAAAGAACAAGGACCATAGCCAACTCACCTCTGAATTGCAGACACCCCTGAGTACAAAGCTTTTCCAAGACTACCTCCGTGCACCAGCTCTTGAAGAAAACTCATGCTTTTGTAATAAGATGAACACAGAATTAAGCTTAAGTATACCTTTAGGGTACCTGAATTTATTACAAATCCTTACCATTAATGCCGTGGATTTGATTTGAAATTCAAATCAAGAGATCGTAATCATTATTTAAACAAGTCCATCACTTCTAATTATGGTTGTGCAAACCAAGGAGGTACTTCATTAAGTCCATTATGTGCTAGCATTTAATTCCCTTTGTTGTGGGTCCCAACACACCGCTGGCTTTAGAAAATCATGCTCGGGCTGACGTCACTGAACTCTCTTGAACATACATGAACCAAGTTCTCTGGAGTTCTCAACCATTCTTTGTTGTTCAAGACTTTTTACTGTCAGCAAACTTTAGACAAAATTCCATACCCGGAATCATTAAGTTGAAACTTCTTACGATTCAAATTGCCTTATGTTTTATCCCCTTTCTGGTGTTATCAAAGAAAACAACTGATCACCTGCAAAAGTGCAAACTTAATCAAAATGTTTAAAAAAATGTGAACATCTTTGAACCTAAGGGAACGCAGTTCTACACTGTTCGCTGGTGTTCAGGGGTGTTCAAGATAGTTCTAAGTCTGAAACGTTAAGTGATCGAGAAGACAAAAGCAATGAATGAACTAATTACAAAGATCAAAGGGAAGTCTATGAGAGGCATATTTTGACATAGAGACAATTCTGAGGACACGCATTTGCTTAATAAAAAACCAAGGATCAAGACAGAAACTGGGACTAGCATGTACAAGGACTCAAACTTTCTCGGATCAAACCTTTCAGCAACAAATGTTGAATCTATCGGTTCAATTCCTAATTCTCGGTAGGTGTCAACCAATATGGTTCCTTATTTGGTAAACTATCTCCAGGGATTAGATCCATACAATGATCAATGCTTCTCTCACTAATACATTTCGGGTGAAATTGCGACGACAATTTGCGATAGCGGGCAAATGTTATATGTTTTTGGCTTTTTTTTTTCAATTATAACCCGACAACATCACAATTGCGACATTAACGGGATATAAGAAAAAAAAAAAAAAAACGTTGGTCATTTCTATGTTCAATAGCACCGAGAGGGATTTTTGCATCCGTTGGATAATTTGTATGTTGGATGAGGAGATCTCTGTAGCCAGGCATCTCTGCGGCAAAAGGCATTGTACATTTAGAATCCAAAAGGCCAAGAAAGGTATGATTTTAAACTTCACTTCCTCCTCCTTTTGTGTCGCCCTCTCTTCCCTTTATCATGCGCTCAGGTACTTTGGGCGTCGCTTCTGTATTGTACACTAATTTGTATCAGTGCCTCCATTAAATGGAACACTGCCTCTTAAACTCTTGATAGCACCAATAGGTGAAAGCTTTGTTGTATTATTGTCATACATTATTCTTTATATTTCTAGGTCATAAGACCAATCATTAACATTGTGCTTCATGGAGATTCTAAAAATGCCTTGGACTGTGCTTTCAAATGATATAGTCACGAGCCCAACTAGGGTTTACAAATATTTTTTAAAAACCTAAACATTCCTCTGACGATGTCCTTCATTTCAACAAAGCACTCAACACAGTGCACAAATCTGAAAATGCCTTGTAGAAGGCTCTCAAGACTGCATTGAGTCTTTTGATAAATCTACATGTTTGTCACTGGGGTGTAACTATTACCATTTTAGTTATGACGATAATTGGATGGTTCTGCATCACTTTGTATGAAGTGTTTAAGCTGTAGAAGTACAAAAGTTATAGAATGGTTGTTGAGAATTTTTGGATATTCTAAAGTTAACCAACCAGGGCATGTCACAATATCCACTGTATAAAAGTGCACTAAAAAATAGTAGCGTTTAAAAATTATGTTATGATTTTTTAATTAAAAATTCTTTTAACTATCAATACACCAAATCATTTTGTATGATAAGTTAAAGCTATAGAAGTTCAGTAGCTAATAGAATGAGGGTTGAGCATTTTTGGACGGGATATTCTAAAATTACATATTTGGTTTGATAAATATGCCTTCTAATTTTTGTTGAACTTTGACACCAAGGAAATAATGCATGGGTCCTATATTTGACATTTCATATTTTTGTTTCATTTCTTTCTCCATGAGAGCTTTATTGTTACCTATATAAATAAGATCATGGACGTAAAGGCAACCAATGAGAATATCATAATCAATATGTTGAACATATGAGGTTGGCTCTTAGTTTCTTCTACTAAATCTCTTCTTCAAGAAATAACTGCTAATCCTTGTATACTAGGCACTAGGAGCTTGCTTCAACCCATAAAGTGTTTTTTTCTAAAAACTTGTAAACTAATTGTTCTTTGCCTAGAATTTCATAGCCCATAGATTGTTGAATGTTCCACATAGACATCCTTATTTGTATAACTATTAAGGAAGATAGATTTTACATTTATCCGAGATACTAGCCACTTGTATTGTGTAGCAATAGCCAACATAATCTTGATTGTATCAAGTCCAGCAATTGTAGCAAAAGTTTTTGTAAATTGCTTGAGGTGTTTGTGCAAATCCTTTGGTGACTAGTCTAGCCTTGTGTCATTCTATTGAACCATCAACATGATATTTCACCTTATAAATCCATTTGACATGAATCACTTGTTTATCTTTGGGAAGTTGCAAACAATTTCCATGTTTTATTTTTATTAATGGCATTCATCTCATCATTCATAACATTAATCCATACTTTGCCTTTGACTACTTTTTCATACATAGAGGGTTCCACTTGAATTGTACTAAACAAAGAAAATTAACGATTGGTTTTATATTGTATTCCTATGATAAATGTCAAATAGTCTTAGTGCATTTCTTGAAGAGCTTGGAGTTTATGCTTAATGTGAATTATCATCAGAATTTGTGCTACTAGAAGAACTTGGTGGACTGGAACTTGAGCTCCTATTAGAGCTTGAACTTCCACTTGAGCTTGTGGAGAGGAGGAACACTGCCATCTTCAATGCCCATGATTATTAGTATATTTTGTTGTACACCATTTTTCCATTGACAGACTCTCCCTTCATCAAAAACATTTTTTGTGTTAGGATTATAGCACCTGTACCCTTTAGTTGCATTGGAATATCCCACAAGGATACAAAGTTGGGATTTTGTATCCAACTTCGTCTGCCTTTGAATTGAAATATGAATAAATGCTAGACAACCAAATACATGAAAATGAGCTACAAAAGTATTATGACTACTTTGAGTTTCCTTTAAGTGATGTTCTTGATTGATTTTGTGGGATCTCAATTCAAAATGTATACTATTGTTGCCACAACCCCCTAATAACTATTTGGAAGACATTTTGATTGCAACATACTTCATGCCATTTTCATAATGGTACCATTCTTTCTTTTTGCATTACCATTTTTTTGGGAGTATAAGCCACAGTAAATTCTCTTTATGACATAGTTGTTGCAAAATAAAAAAACTCTTTGGAAGTAAATTCTCCCCCTCTACCTGTTTGAGTATTTTGAGATAATACCCAATTTTCTTTTCAAGCGTAGCTTTATAATTCTTGAAGCATTGAAAAGCCTTAGATATCTGCATAAGAAAATAAACCAACGTGTGGCAAGGAAATCATCAATAAAAGTTAAAAAATAAATATCCTTACCCAATTTCTCCTCTTGCATATCACCACAAATGTCAACACACAAGCTCTATTGGAGATATTTCCCTCCATGATTTGTTCACTGAAAAATTATCATGATGGTGCTTGTGCACACCTTGAACAAATTTCTTCTTTGGATTGAATTGTAGGAAGTCCTCTAACCATATTCTTCTTGTGAAGCAAACTTAATCCTTGAAATTTAAAATGACCGTATTGTTGGTTCCATAACCACGAATCATCTGTTATTACCATGAATGCATGCATCTTAGTGGAAACCAATGGGAGAGGAAATAATATATTCTCTATCATACAAGACTTTGCTACAAGTGATATTTATCTGATTTATTAAATATCTTGTTGTGGTTATCTTCAAATACACTTTTGTAATTTTATGCTACTAGCTGCCCAATATTCAAAAGATTATGTTTTAGTTTTGGCACAAGTATCATGAATATAATAATTTCTCCTTGCTTAGTCTTCACTGCAAGGGTACTTTTACCCATTACATCATTTTCTTTATCATCACTAAATTTAAGTTAGACTTCTTATGAATCATCTAATTTGACAAAGAGGGTATATTTACTTTTCATATGATTTCAATAGCTGCTATTTAGGAACCACACATTCTTTTGGTGTTCTTTTGTAAAAATGCACGCAAAGAATGTAGAGTACTTTGCATCTTTGGAAGACTTTAATTAATTGTCTTTGGGCTTATTCAAGTCAATCTTTTTTCCCTTCGTGTCCATATTGTTTAGAACACCTGCATTGAATGATTCAGTGATCCACTTCCTATTCATTGTTCTCTACCATGTCCTCTATTAGCTAAAATTTCCTTGGAATTTATTTGGGCGAGGAAGAGTCTTTGGAGAGTTTCTTCAATTTTTGTAGGAGATTGGAAAGCTTGCACCAAGCTTTCTGTAGAACATTGCATATACTTCTCATGAGATTTTAAAGAACTTATCTATTCTGCCACTTTGAATGTGGTATTTTGTGACTAAAAAATAGCAACATCTATTACTGTCACAATTGCAACACATGGCTATCACAATTGTGACACATAGCCGTCGCAAATCGATGCCAAATTTATTAGTGTCTTTGTTAGAAAACCATCAAGTACATTATCATAAATGATCTCACTGTACTCGGTGAGTAACTTATCAATCTCCTCAGGTATACTATCCTCTATTTTCTGACTCAGTTTGTTAGGAATCACAACAAAACATACATCATTCTTTTTCAAATCCTTCACAAACTTTCACAGATGTACAAACATTACTAATAGGTTCTTTAATTAAAGGTAAGAAGATCTATTTTCTCCCATCAACCCAAATAGTATATTTATGCAATCTCCCATCACATATAGCATGTCTGTCATATTTCCAAGGTCTATCTGATAAAATATGACAAAAATCCATAGGCACATGATATCACATAACACCTTATCATAATACTTCCCAATTTTCAAATTTACATAACATTGTTCAATTACCAAGAGTGTATGCTCATCCTTGATCCATGAAATTTGATAGGGCTTTGGGTCTTCCAACCTTTTCAACTATAACTTTGTAACCATTTCCTCAGATGCCAGGTTCTCTGAGCTACCATTATCAATGATTACCTTCCAAACTTCATCAAAAACTCTACATCTGGTCTTAAAAAAAAATTTCCTTATTATATCTTCCTTATTACTCTCACTCCAAAGTGCTCTCCTTACCATCAAGTTATTTTCCTTCTCAAGTTCATTCAATGACTCTTCTTGCACCAAAGAATTTCTACTGCTACCGACCTTCTTACTTGCATGTCTACATTCAAATGATGTGTCCTTATCCACAATTGTAACAAGCTCCAAGGAAACCACCTCTATTATAACCACCTCCGTAGTTACTGCCTCTACCTCTAGATGAAATTTCACCTTTCCACTCAAACTTTTCCTTTATCTAGATTTGTCTTTCCAGGTTTAGATCTACTATTTTCACCATAAGATCTACCTCTTCCTCTAGGAAATATACCTCGTCTCCCTCTTTCTCAATGCAAATTGATAAGCCTCTTCAATGTTCTCCAATTTGACCAAACTAATTTCTTCTTGGATGGAAACTCTCAAACCATTCAGGTACCTAGAAATTCTTTCCACATCATCTTCATCATGTACGAATCTGATATCTAATGTATAGAATTCTTCAGTATAATCCTTTATCAAGCTATCTTTCTGCCTCAAATTTTGCATTCGCCTGACTAGGTTAATTTGATAGTCACAAGATAAAAACTTTCCTTTCAACTTATTTACCATTTTATTCCATACCTTAATTTTGTCTTTTCCTTTCCTCTTTCTGTCGAACTACAGATGTTCCCACCACAAGGATGCATGACCTTTCAACTTTTTTCTTGAAATTTTCACCTTATTTTCCTCAGGTACATTTTCATAATCAAAGTACTTTTCCATCTCAATGATCCAGTCCATCAATTCATCTAAATCAAGCTTTCCATTATACTCAGGAGGATTAAAGTGTGGTGTAGACTTTAGATTTTTTAAAGCCTTCAACAATCTTTCCTCACCTTGATCCATCATAGGTGTAGGTTCTACATCACCTTGTTCTTCCTCAATTTCATCATCACTAACATCTTCAAGATGTCTTCCTCTTCTCTGGGCTGTTTCAATAGCTGCTAATCTAGCAGCAAGTTGTTTCAACATGTCTACCAATCCTAGATCCACATCTTGCCTCCCACGAACAATCTTGAAACCCTTTGCAATTGCAGGTCAAATCACAATCTGCTACCCTACAAAAAATCGACTAGGGTTTGACAAGAAGGAACTCACAAACCTAGATCCAAATCTCACCTCACTCTGATACCACCTGATGCAGGAGCATCCTGGGTGTAAGAGCAATCTTGCATCACCCAAAAATATTTATGTTTTTGTATTCAATAAGGGCTATCTTGTGTAGAGTTGCTATTTATGGAAACTTGCTATTTTTAGTAAGTTGGTCTTACGATCTCGGAATGTTCTAATTTTACATATGGAGGTTCATCTCAGTCATATCAACCTGCCAGCAAAGTTTCATGGCTAGATCAGGTCTAGTTTTGAAGATATTGAAGATTTTCGGTATTGGCAGCAGGGTACGGAAACTTCAAACTCAATTTTGAAGGCTTTAGAGGCCCCGGATGAGGTTGAAAATTCGGGTGACAGGCACTTTGCACCAATCAAGCTTGTAGAGCGCTTCGTGGCATTTCCAGAATGGGGTTACAATAGCCAATCAGGTCAACGGGTGATGACTTATGGTCTTCGGAAGTTGGGTCACCTGAAATGGCGAAAAATAATTTTTCTTCAAAATTTCTGTTTGGGTTTCAAAACTCATTTTGAGCTGACTTTGATGTAATAAATTGTAAAATAAAATAATTCTAAGTTTGGTCAGCCCTAAGGGCTAAATTTCTAGAACCTTCTCGGGTGGTGGAAATTGCCTATATAAAGAAGGCTCGTAGTGTTGTCTAGGGCAGTTCTGGGTAGTAGATCTGGGTATTGATTCGAGGCTTTGTCCTACAGAATATTGTAAGGGAATGCCCATGTGGCTTTGCATATTGTAATTCTGAAAGTTTGTAATTCCACATTTGTGGAGATAATAAGAAGCCAATTTTCTATTCTTGCATATTATTGTTGTTGTTTCTCTATTTCTGTTATGTGTTTGTGGTATTAAGGGGAGCACCCTTCATCACCACCTGACGCAAGGGAAGATAGGGAGAGGGGCCAAAGGCTCACCCTAACTAGATCCACCTTGCATAGATCACACACGAAAGCAATAAACACACAAGTGAGAGAGAGAATGCAGATATCTTTCATAAATTTATTTCAATTTTATTCATACATGCTCGGCTGTAAAGCCTTCCTGGTTCAAGCCATATATTACAATCAAGAACAAAAGTCCTCCAACATGCAAGGATCTGAAACAATCTTCTATCTCCTAGCTTCTATCTCTGATGTCCTAAATTGATGTCCCAAAACTACAACCAAAGATTACATTATATATAAGAGGCTACCGAATAAGTCGGCCTTTAGATCCACCATCAATGGAATGATGACTAGATCTAGGTCCAAACGCTTCCCAATGATAGATACCAGCAATAAATCTGTGACCATAATTAATTGCAAGAGTTGGCCTCAACAAGAACTTAAAAAAAAAACTTGGTAAGAAAGGATAACCAAGCACCAGACAAGCATCACCGAGCGCCAGGGAAATTTACTGAGTGCCAAAGAGATAACCGACCAACCTTGGTAAACAAAGGAAACCGAGCAACACTGAACCAACTCAGTCAAAGAAGGAACCAAGCAACACATGAATAACACAAACATATTTTTTAGTGACAGAGGATTTCCAAGGACCCAATATGCTCTTGCATCAGAATGTGGTTGGAAAAATAAGGCAAAATAAGCTCAATTTATAGGAGATGAGAGCCCAAATGCAAAAGTTAGCAATTGGATGCACAATTGGAAAATTTTCATAATTGAGGAGTGAGTTTGGAAAATTTTCATACTATGACACATTATGACAACTTGTAAGAAATCTAAAAGTTGAAGAGAAAAAGAAAAGGAAATTTTTGATAAAACTCTGACAAATTATGACACATGGAAGAAGAAAGTTGTCATCGACTATGACAACATAATAAGTGTATTTGTGAAAGTGGAGGCTAGAAAATAGGGATGAGTAGATATTTTAAATTTTAAATTTAATTCTAGTCATAATTAGCAAATTAGAAAATTCTAAAATTCATAAAGTTAGCCAATTAATTAATATAAATCAATTAATTGTGAGAACATAAGAAAGAGGGAATAAATAAAGTTGATTTATTTAATCGATTAGGACATAGGGTAAACTATGTATAAATTTACCCAAAGAGAATATATTAGCTGATCATAGGCCAAATTGATGAGATCAACATGGAATTGATTTGATTTTGATAATCTTGGAATGGTTTAGGAATGATTTTGAAACAACATCAATAGCTTTGACAATGCCTTGGTTTGAATTGATTTGAAATTGATGAGGCATTGATGAACTATGACAATGCATTGGATTGACAAGGTTGATTTGAAACAACATTGATGAACTTTGACAATGCCTTGGATTGACAAAGAACATCTTGACATGATTTAGGATCTATTCAGGAAACATTGAAATGGTTTTGAAAGCATTTTGAAAGGTTTGAAATATACTTTTCTTGATTTTAAAAGCCCTAGACATGGTTTGAAAATGTTTAGGAAAGATTTGACAGGTTTAGGAAGGATTTGAGTTGATCTAAAAGGTTTTCAAAGGGTTCAAATTGACTCTAAAAATTATCAAAATGATTCCAAAGAGAATTGATAGGTTTTAATAATGATTTAGAACATCATCAAATTGGTCAAAATTGAGAATATAATTACAAAAACAAATGTTTTAATAATTAATTAGACAATTTTCAATGTTTAATTAATTATGAAAGATGCAATACCGACATATGATGAAAACCATATGCAAGTCATAGAAGAATAGTTAAAATGAAATTACGATGTTTCAACCACAACACAACAATGTTAACACATAGGCACGCAGGTGTGAACCATTTTAAAGCGTCTAAATTTTGCCCCTCTTTAAGATAATGTGATTATGAGTGATGTTTCAAAGAAAAATTGAGAAAAATCTCATAAAACTTGACCCAACAATGACAGGGTACAAGGATAATACAAAGGTTTCCCCTCGAGAAATTGACCACATGATACAAATGATAGGTCAATCTATCGACAACAATGAGACAGATAAAAAATTAGAGGTCAAATGCCAAAGTTATGAAGCCTAAAGTGGAAAAAGAATTGTGACCAATATAAAACATAAGGTTGGCACGTCCATCTAGGAAGAAACAAGTCTATTAAAGGGCTTGGAGAGGGGATTGGAACTCATTTGCACACCTTATCATGTGGAACATTTGGAGCTTGATTTTTTCCTTAGTGTGTGATGTTTAAGGATGACCACCAATTATCTTAATATATCCTTTTATGTATATCAAGTTTGCAACATGTCATTACACTAATTATCATAATTAAATTCAATCAATCAAGCTAACTCGCATCATTATTTTTAGAACAATTTGACATGATTTTGGTGTAATGGGTACACTTAACATTGAATATATTAGTAAGAATTAGTTGTCAAATGTAGGTTCATTACAAGATGTCTAAGATTGTGAAAGATTAGAGGTTAAAATTATTTATTTGAATTAAATTAACATTATTGTGATGATTTACTTATGGGCTTTCAAACTAGAAATTATTTCATTTATAAGATAAAACATTCAAGAAAAAACATGTTGCTCTAAACGGAAGCAATGGTTACTAGTGCTAAAGAATAATATATTCTTTAGGAAGTACTTGAAGAAATAATAAAAATTTCAATCCATACACAAACTATATGGAAAAAGTCCTCTTAATCTCAAGTTGCAAAAGAGGTTCAAGCATTTACATATGGTATAGAGAAGAGTAATATATACTTTTGGTCCACTCCTTACACACTAAAAGGTGAGGGAAAAGGATAAATGATTGGTGTTTTAGAATATGTGGTGTTTCCTGTCAAATATCTTGAAAAGAACTATCAACAACTTCCACTAGTTCAATCTATTTCACTTTTAGAGGCAAAATCCTATCACCCTAAACTTCACCTATCAACTCAAACTATAGTCTTGTATCAGAGGGCTTTGTTCTCCACTCGAGCCAATCCTTTCCACTGAACACTTCATCACCAATTTTCTTCTCTAGTTCAAACTGCACTTTGACAAAAGTTACAATCATTTAACAATCTGATTGGTCTTTTCTTCTCGCTAATGGATCCAAAGACTGACTTCAAAAGTTCCTCTTCCATATTGCCAAAAATATAACTTTCTTCAATACCCCACCTTCTACATCACCCTAGCTTCTACATCATCTTGTAAATAAGATAAAGTTTTGATATCAGTAAATTTCACTCTTAGCAAATGAATTCCTCACTTACTACTTCCTTATGTTTGATTAATGAATTTCACAATAAATTCAATAATCCAAAAATATAACACTTGCATGTTGGTGAGAAGACCATAAGTGGAGCTGATAAACAAACAAAATTCATTTCACACCAAAGAATTTTTTAGTAAGTTTGAATTCGTATGAAAAAAAATAAACACTTTGACAACCATAAGTTAAAAGCTACCACAAAAAAAAAAAAATGATTAGGCTGCCCGAATGGTGGTTGTTTACCAATGCTAGTAATTAATTTTGGACTTCACAAAAAATTGTGAGAACTTAACATTATTCTCATTTAACCTATTGTCAATTATAAAGACGAATGGGTTCTTCATATTTTTTTAAGTAATATTAATATTTTTCCAAATTATAACAATAACATGTCAAAGTTGGGAGACCCTGGAATTTGGCACCAGAGGCATATTCTAGCTAGTCAAGCTTTATAACATTGATTTCTATATGTATCTGATAAGATTGAAATATAAACTATATAAACAATACTTTTACTTAATTTTTGAGGCAAGAGAGTTAAATCCCATCTTCCAACAAATAACTTGAAGATTTAGATAATATTGCCTGAACTGATAGTTTTGAAAACAATTTTTGTTAGACTAAATTTTGCAAATGGCTTTGAGATAAGAAACCAAAAAAACATAATATTTACGTGGTTTGATTTCCCTAATAAAAACATACCATATTGATCCATATAGATTATCAAAAAGATGCATTTTGTTTAGAGTCTAGACAGTTTGACACAACAAATGCATCCTGATGTAATAAATTTAGACCATGTTGGTTTAGGCAAACGTTTCTTGTAAAATTATTGAATTTCCATTTGCCTCACATATTGACTTCCATCCAAACATCAAGTTGCAATTGAAATGCAAAGTAAACAATATCAAGTAACATGCCCCAAGAAGTACTCTAAAGGTTTGATGCCAATGCCTACATTTTGATATCCACGTAGTCTAAGTTAATTTTCATACGTATAAAAAAAATATGAATTTTCACCTCAAATAATATGGATTTTGGTGTTTTGGCCAACCAAATGTAGAATTTGTAGTGTTGTAAGATAATTTTTCAAAATATGTAAAATCTACCATCTATGATCAAACATTATGTATTGTAAGGTTTTGTTTCTACATTGAAATATCAAATTTTAATTAAAATGGTTCACAAATATCTAGAGTGCAACATAATAGATATTCTCTTTGAAATCTTTAATTCCTTAACTGCTACCACTACATTTCCTTTCAAAGAATATATGATTTTTGCAAGATTTTTTTTCATTAGGTAAACGACATTTCTAAGCAAAATTAAGATTTTAACAAATAGTAATTTGTATTGTCCGTCACATTTCAATTTAACAATGTGGGTTTTATGTTTAATGACAAAGCTTATGTTCAATATATCTTAGACCAATCCTTTTATGGTTCTTAGTTAAACTTGGTCACAAGATGGATCCAATTATCATTTAAATTCATTTACAATTGCAACATATTACACATTTTGGGGCTTACCTTTATATGGATTTAGAAACAATGATTTTAAATTTTTAAAGATGCATGTCCTCAAATTGCATCCTAGAATCATAAATTTACCAATATATAGAAATCTAATGGCTCTCGAATTCTGAAAGTAGTGATATGAACTTTTGAAAAAATAAAAAATGAATTTTGAATGTGTAAATTTTTAATAACCTAAATACTTAAAAAAACCTTAAGAAATTACATACTCAAGAGGTAGAAGATTCCCCAATAGTCAAACTGTAACCAACTAAATTTTGAAATACTAAAATTAATATGTTTGAAATAAAATTTAAAAATGTTGCATTGAATATTTTTTTAATAAAACTCTCATGTGAACTGTCAATTTAGCTTAAATGTTTTGTATTAAAGATATAATGTATGAGCGGGCCGAAAAATACAATGGCCCTCTGAAGCTATTTGAAGTTTCCTAGAGCTAGGGCTAGGGTTTTGAACCCCACTTATGGGCATAAGGTGAGTTTTTAGCATTGTCTTCCTCATTATGGAGGCCCTGCTTCTCACTACACGAAAACCCCCTCTGTGTCTCCAAACATGATGTGAAAAATAGGGTTTCAAACAATTTTTTTGACCTACATCTAAACCCTTTTCGGTGGTGCTAGACGGTCTCTGCACTTGGGTTGATTGGCCATTTTAGGGTCTTTGGCCAACCTTGCAAGATATTTATACATGGATCTCTGTTAACTAGGAGCCCATCATCAATGGATGTGTCCAGATTTAGTCTATGGAAAAAGGGTTTTTGATTATGGCTTTTGAAAATACAAATACAGAAATAAGGTGTTGTGTGATCAGATGTGGTGTTGGGATGAGAAATTTATATTGATGCTTAAGCTATGGCACCAATAATTTTTCCCATCCTCTGAAGTTTTCAAGAAGATCCTATTATAGGTATGGCTTTCAAATCTTCTCCTATATCTTTGGTTTGATTCATTTCTTGTGGATATTGGGAAGTTGTTAGGGAAATTTTTAATGGTGGATGAAGGATCTTCTAATCTCCTTCATTCAACCTTTTCTCACATTTTGGTGGAGGAGGTGGATGTCTCTAAAGGGCTCCCTACAAATTTTTTGATTAAATCTTCTAAAGGTTGTTGGGTGTAGCCTCTAGACTACAAAGAGATCCCTTTTAGATGTAGATGTTACTTTTGCTTCCAAATTGGACATATGGAAAAAAATGTGTGCCAAAAATAGAGTGCATAAGGTGGCTTCCTGGTGGAAGAACATTTCTCAACAACACTACACTGTTGAGAAGAATTATGATAAACAAAGGAGTTTCTCTCAAGTTGTATCTAGGGATAAGGAGCCTACACTTGTTGCCCCTCTTTCTCACAATGAACAACTAGAAAGGAATAATGTTAATAGTAATACTGATCTAGTTTTGAATGAGGTGGGACGTGTGATTAGTAACAATGTTGTAACTCCAAAAGGAAAGGAAATGATTAGACCTTGGCTATCTAAGGAAGGTTGTACTGAGGTTGATGAATCTTGTATTGAGAACCGTGTATTTTTTTATAAAGAAAAATCAAGAGTGGCAGAACACAATATATTTACTTTCTAAAGATAGATCTCTAGATTGGAAAAATGATAGCTAGGATTGAGGATGGCTAGAAGATTGTGAAAGGGGAAAAGGACAGAAAAATTAGAAAAGATCCCTTTGATATGGTTCTTAGATCTCACTCAAAAGATGGTAACAATACTAAAATGTAATGTGGTCTCTTTATGAATGATACGTTTTTCTTCTAATAAGGTTTCAAAATTTTGTCACTTTTGGATGGTGGTACCCATGACTGTTAATGCCTTTGGTCCAAGACAAGTTCTTTTCCCGATTCTTCTTTTTAATAAAAATCTATATTATGGAAAAAAAAGTATAATGTATATGATAAATGCCTTATCAAAATCATTGTATAATTGTTTAAAATTTCTTAATTTTAAATAGCCCTCCTTTGCCACCCCTAAAATGATCATCCCTTATAGTCCATGTCCTGGAATATAGACTAAAATATCTTTAATGAGCTATTACTCCACCTCAAATATTCCACAATTATGGTGTAGAATGTGAATTATGGCACAAAATAAACCAAAGAAAAAAAAATAATACTTGTACCTACAACAAAAGGTATGGAAGCAGTTCTAGGTAGGTGGACTATGATTATGGAATAACAGCCCCTACAAGCTATAGGAGGGACTCAATTTTCACTTCCAAATTTATTTTGTAGTTCATACTGAGCTCACAACTTAGCAATTTAAAAATTATTAAACTATTTTGAAAACATAAAATTCAAAGAAAAATAGGTAGGGATCGGTTTTCAATTTGCGCATAGGTAACTTGTGAGTTGATAAACCCAAGAACAATAAAAGGATGTTGGAATTTAAGATAATTGTTATTTTTGAATATTCATTGGTAGTAAGGGCATTGTCGTGATTTAATAGTTTTAGAGTCACAAAGTGCATCATGGTAAGTCTCCAACTCATACACAAGTAAAAAATTGCAAGTTTTTAAGCATTTTATGAGATTTTTTTTTTTATGGCACAAATTGAAGGACATGTTTATACATTCTTTTAGCATTTTTCACATGCACATATCTATGTCCGGTTTTACTTAAGAGTTGTAATCTTGGTGAGCCTAGAAACTTTGATGTTCTATGTGGTATATGAGATCTTTTGTATTTCCAATAAAAGTTTTTGATCTAGCCAGTACCATAAAATCCGTGATATCTTCACCTTACTAAAATTCTCAGCTAAATATTTAAATGTTTAAATATTTCCCACGAGTATAAAATCCTAGAAAATCCATTCGTAAGATGCTCTTAAATTTCCTAACACTAATGACTAAGAAACTTTAGAAATAATATAAAAAGACAACCCCCTTCCATGACACCACAACAAATTGACCCAAAAATCTTACAAATACTGGATTGAACATTCAGCCCATTTGGTGCATGGAATATGAGCTCTAATTCTGGAATTAGATTTTCAGATAATTCAATTCCATGTTTGTGTCCATCATAAAAAGCAGGAATTGGAATTTCAAAATTCTATTTTGGCCCACAAAATGAGCATTTCATCTTCCACTTGAAAATGTGGAATTAGATATTCCAGAATTGACTATATCCAGCATTTCATATTCTAGCACCCAAACGGGCCCAAAGGAATAATACAAAAAGATAAGTCCTCAATTCTCCTTGATGTAACAGAGTTCGAAATAGTATAAAAAGACAACACCTTGATTTCCTTCGATGTAACTGAATTTAATATAACAATTACTAAGACTACATTGAAGTTGTCAATTGTCTACCCATTGAAAACAAAACATGATGTGTCAATAGCAATGTGTTGACACAAGTAAGCCGGCTATTTAAGCTCCTTCCAGAGCTTTGAAACATTAAAGCCAAAATAAATTTCTGCAATAAGAAGAAAAGGAGGTTGTTATGTAAAGATTGATGGGATCACACATTCACAAATGTTAAGAATGTAGCCAAGACTTTACTATTATAACCTCGACAAAAAATTTCAAAACTCTTTGAAAATCAGAGAAACATTACATTTTATATTGAGTAGAAAGGGGGATTAAAAATAAAACCCCGTAGTTCTGATTTTTTAACATTTCATTCTTTTCAAGTAATCAAAATCCATAGACCCAAGGGGAATGAAAATAAAAATAGAACAAAGAAATTGGCATCATGAAATTGGTATCATGTTATTGGCATCATGTATCCACAATTCAAAAGGACCACCCAACTGAAAAGGGGCCAAAGATGGTGTCAATTTTTGGCCCTCTTCCACCAAACCCTTCTCAAACCCCCATCCAAAACTTGCCAAGATTTGACATCCTTAGCCAACCATTGAGGACAAAAATACTTCCCAATTTGAGGATCAAATGCATAAGGCGTTGCATGGCCAAATATTGAATCAAGTTTATCTACGCTCAAAACTTCAACTTCCTCTTAATTCTATCCCATCGATTGGGCTATGGAATCCTTCATCTCTTGCACAATCCAAACATTAAAATTAACAAAAATATAAGGGTTCTCTTTTGATACAACTACAACCTATTTGAACCCTAAATTTTCATACAAAACTTACAAGAATGCCTTTTACGGTGGCAACTTATGTCCCCAAAGTTACTTCGCTCTCAAATAGGTATAGACATGTATAAATGATGATAAGTCTGAAAGAAAACCATCAGGATCACTATTGCAAATAAAACTTTGTCCTAGTGAACATGAAAGCAAAATCTAATGACCATTGATGCTTCAATGGTCTTGCAAACCTTCTTCATCACTATAAGTTGTTGATCACTAATATCAAGTCGTTCATTTCAAATATTAAATACCTTTTAAATATAACTTATGAAAAACTTTAAATAAAAAAGTAATATATAGAAACTTAAGTAAACAATTCATTTTAAAAATGTAATTAATAAAACTTTTAGTTGATATCAAAAGGTTTTTTTTTAGAATTATATCATGTTTCAATGTTATACTTAAATCAATTTTCTAGTTAAATATAAGCACTATAGTGTTCCCATGTAAAATAAAGTTTGAGGGAAAAAAAAAATTTAGAATTTTTTTCTATTTTTGTGGATCAATTCTTTTTTATTTGCAATAAAAATGACTAAAATTTTAATTTAAAAATAATATTTAAAATTAAATAACAGGCATTACCATTCATGAAACCCCTAACTACACTAATGAACAGTCGCTGCTATAGCAAAAATAAGCTAAACACCAGTATAATTTGTAAATGAAACTAAAAGCTTTGAACGTAGGACAACTTTTTAACGAAACTTTATAATTTAGCAGATAGACTTATTTAAGGCGATACTCCCACCAGAATGTTTGGATTTCTGGGTGGAAAGCCATGAAATGTGGGCAGAAACTTTCGTGTTTGATAAAAGGAAGGATTTAAAGATATTGACTGTGATCTCAAACGAGGATTACCCAAATAATTGCATCTCCCTCACAATCAATTTTTCAACCTCTGAATGTATGTCATGTGGAAATAATTTTTCAACTTCCAACTATGGAACCAATGACTATAAATGCAGTCAAACTTCTGTATGATGGTAACATGGGACTGGCTCTCCAAGTACAAATATTCTCCATAGTAAAATTTGGAGATGGTCTTGGGTAATCTCTAAAATATAAACTAGACATATTTGATGGCATTTATAAGCATAGAAAAACATTGCTAACAAAATATAATCACTATATAACATCTCAAGATATTAGTGTACGATTAATTATATGCTTGACAAAATATAACTGCTCCAAGTTAAGAAAAGTGCGATGAGTGGAGCATTCTAACCCATGTTTAAAAGGTTTTCTATTCTCTTCTTATGTTTTAAAAACTATCACTCACAACTAATTTCAGCATAAATATGTAGGTGGATTATAATTATGGGGTTAGAGATTGTGCATATAGAGTATGTCTACTTAGAAATCCAGAATCTTTAGATGCAGGATGTATGGATGAGAAAGACCTAGAAATAGTAGTTTCACTGTCTTCATAATCAGAATTAGGAAACCCTACCACAATTAATATTGTACCTCAAAAAAGGTCATGTTTGGTGTATAAACAACTCAGCTAGCTAAGATAGTAAGCACCACGTTGATGCCTATTAAAATATTAAACCCATATTAGACGAGATAGCATACAAAAGTTAGTGTAACTATGAAAAAGGAGATGTACTAGTTTCATGAAGATAGAAGGCATGGCCAGGTGTTTAGTTTTGATGTTATAGATAGTGAAGGGACAAAGACACGTGTCAATTGCTTTAATGAAATAGTAGATATTCATTTGTAGGCATCTAAAAATGTCCTTAGCACTCTATATTAATTAAAATTTAATTAATATTCTCCATAGCACTATAGTTAGTTTTAATTAATTATTTATATTTATTATATTCTCCCTACTTATTTAATTAAATTTATTTAAATAAATTAGGTTCACCTCCTACAGTATCTAATTTTAATTTAAATAATTTCCCCTCCAATGCATTAAATTAATTTTAATACATGTTTCTCCATATTCCCATTTAAATAAATTCCTAATTTATTTATTCCTCATAATATCCAACTTGCTTCTAAACTTGGTTTAAATTAATTAATTAATTAAATTAAATTAGGTTTACCTCCTATAGTATTTAAGTTTAATTTAAATAATTTCCCCTCCAATACATTAAATTAATTTTAATACATGGGTCTCCATATTCCCATTTAAATAGATTCCTAATTCATTTATTCCTCACAATATCCCACTTGCTTCTAAACTTGGTTTTAATTTAATCCTAACCCCAACCTATAAACCTAGTCTACACCCATCACCTCAACCACTAAACCTACTATTATTTCTAAACACTCACTAATCAAACTTAAAAGGTGATTCCATAACTTTTTAGGCCTAATGTGTTGCTCAGACATGTGTGATCAATTCAATCCCAAGGAAGTCAACCAACTTTGTTAAAGTTTCTTACACAATCTTACATTCTTATCCCCCACACATTTCCCCAACATTGCTAAACCTTGAGCCTCTCAAACCTTAAATGCCTTTCTTGTCCCAAGTTGCTTGCACATGTGTGAGAAACTTTCAATTTTGCATGGCTTTTCCTTTTCCCAGGTGTCCCTTATGTGGCTCCTATGTGGATTCCACATAGGTGCCACATCATCCAATCCCTCATCCTTTCTCCAAAAATCTATAAATAGAAGCCTTTCCGAGAGCAATCCATCCTTCATTTTGCATGTAGAGTTATTATGCTAGATTTTCTTTAAGCATTTAGAACACTAACTTTTATTTTCCTTTCATAGTTTGAATCTAGTTTTCTAGTTCTCATTAATAATCTAAGATCTTGCATCTTATGCCTAGTTGTGTTGGATCATCATCATTGTTGAAGCTTTGAGGCTTGTTCCTCATACTAGTTCTTGAATCCTTCAAGTCTCCATTAGCTTTCATCTTTAAGATCATCCATCTTCAAATAAGAAATCAAGTGAGATTTCATATTGTGTTGGGAGAGCACAGCGACAAATATCTCTAAGAGAAAATAAAAAAGGCCTGGGTGGCCTTTTTTTTCTCATCACACGTTATGGAAGAAACTCTTGTGTTATTTGTTCAAAGTTTTAATAACATGTTTTATATTTTTAGAATGAATATCCACTAACGTTTGCATGTTTAAGCTTTTTCCACACAAGTAGGTTCCAACTGCATAGATAATTATAGTAATATACATATTGGGGGTGTCTAAACCATAGCTCATAGAATGGTGAAAATTGCTAATGGATTTTATAATAAACTCAATAGTCAACTAGAAAAAAAATTGATCGAAGATTCAGTGTGATGATGGCTCCTCTATACTAAATAATTGATCTACTTTCACCTCGCCTAATAAAATTAATAGCAAGAGGAACAATTCAGATGTCAATATTATTGGAGCTGTTGCATGTGTGCAAGAATCCTCAACAGTAAAAAGAAAAATATGGTGTACAGAAGTTTCCAGACACACCATCAAGTTACAAGACATTTCTTATACTATTATTGATGTAGCACTTTTGGGGGCGCCAACTAAGAAAGAAGGTGCACATCTCTAAAAAAAGTATTATCTCTAAGAAACTAAGGTGATCTCTATAAGAATGGGCATGTATCTAAATTTAATGGGAAAGTTAGAAGTACGTCAAATACCACAATGTTTTTATAGAACCTGTAATAGAGGAAACCAAGAAATTGAAGGATTGATATGAGAAAAATATTAGAAATGTCAAGGAATAGAAGAGGTGATTAGTTGGCGTACCCCTACCGACCACACAGATGACAATCAATGATATACAAAATCAGGACTCATAGTCAGTCCAACACTTTGAATACATACTAAAATATATATATATATATATATATACTTCAAAAATGAAAAATTATGCTACCCATCTTTCTCTAAGATGATAAATGGAAAGCATTGCAAAAAGAGATTGGGAAAAGTTGAAGATGAAAGCTGGTTTTGTCCCCCAAGTATAGCCTAGCAATTACTGAATACAGTTACAGTTACATAGCTCAATTAAAATTATAGGCCCACATAGTTACAATCTAGGATATAATATTTTTACTATGTAGGGAACACTTAGTGGAACAATTACATCTTTATTTTTCCATATACACAAAAAATTACATTTTCCACCTCTTTCTCCTTCGAATCCTCCATTTCCTTCTCCATCTATTTTGCCTTCTCCTTCTTCTCATTCTTCTCCTTCCCCTTTCTCTTCTTCTTCTTCTCCTTCTCCTCACCTTCCTCTTCTTCTCTTCAGCCAAATGAGACTATGTACATATTTTCACATTAACATGCAATAGCGAGATGTATAATATAATGAAGAGAGTGTGAACACAATTATTACAAAAGTTTCACAAATAGATTTCAGTGTAGAGAGCAACATATTACTTTAAAAAATTAAGCATATGTTTGATGCTCAACCCCTTCAGTAGGATAGAAATAGATAATACCACAATATGAAAAAAGAAAAAAAAGAAATTTATCAGTGTAATTTGATGCATATATCCATCAATAGATCATATCTTACCTAGAATGGGAGGATGACTGCATAATTATTTATTTTTGAATATACATGTCATGTACTTTCTAGTGTTAATAAAGTATCATCAAACATACCAACTTATGATAGCCTACTGTGTTCCTATTGCATAATTAATAAAGTATCTATCTTTGTGAAGTACTCATCTCCACTCAAGCAATCCATAATGTCACCCATTCTTGAAAATAGAAACATATACTAGATAGTAATCGTATTGATAGCCCTAGAATCTGTACACATCCTACATTCTTCATTTTTTTTTGGTTCTAGTATTTCTAGTACAACACATGGAATCGAACTCTCTCAAATCAATGCCTTCTACAACAAATCTTACACTTGTCTATTCAACTCTTCACGCTTTGCTAGAGTCATTTTATGGGATGCCTTTTTTGGAAAACTAGCTCCAAGAATCAAGTCCATTTGATGACTAATCTTTCTTATTGGTGGCAATCCATCAGGTACTTTATCATATACAATATTGTGAAACTCATCATACAAATCTGCAACTTCTATAGGTATATATTCTACTTCATCTTAATTAACTCTTGGAATTAAAGAAAAACACATATGGGCATGCTTCATGCCTTCTATAAAATTCCTTCCATTAACAAAACATATTATGGCATTATTACATACCTTCTCATTTGTTTCCTTCAATAGCTTCATCTTATGTCAGACTGTATCCTTTGTTAAGAAATGGGTATTTGCATACCCATCATGTAGTACACGATGATAAAATTTCCATGGTCACCCTAACAAAAAACAACAAGCATCCATAGGCATAATATCATAGGCATAATATCACATAATACCTCATCACATGATAGTTTCCAATTTTGAACTTTGTCGGACATTGTTCATTGACCAAAGCCTTAGGATCCTTCTACAGACAAGAAATCCTCTAGGGATTCAGATGATTTCTTCTCTCTAGCTTTAATTTATCTACCATTTCCTCTGAAACAAGATTATCATTAAGTTTTCCCTATCAATAATGATATTGTATAGTTTACCAAATACACTTACACATTGTGCGGAACAAATTCTTCCTTTTCTCAGGTTCCTTCTCAGCATTTAGCAAGGCTCTTCTAGTGACAAGGACCTCTCCTCTTTTAGTATCTTCAAAATGTGATGACTTGTCATCTTCATCTGCATGTGCAACTCATGCATTGTGGTCTTCTAATTTTTCTCCCTTGATGTTAGGGAAAATCATAAGCTCTATGCCCTTCTTCTACACAATGCAAATATGTCCCACGAAAACCTCATCTTCCTGGTCCTTGCCATCTTCATCTTCCTATATGATCTCTATTGTATTGACCATGAGGGAAATATGAATTATTTACCCTTTGATTTTGATTTATACTAGAGTCATCATTATGTTTCTCATCTTCATTTTTGCCTCTATAAGATCATCCACCTAGCTTCCTGCCATGACCTCTTCCAGTTTGTCTTCTCTCAAACTTCTTGTTCAAATTTTCTTCTACCTTCAAATAAGATTGATATGCATCACAAATGGTAGACATTCTCACCATTATCAACTCCTCTTGAATACTCAGCCTCAACCCATTTATGTAATGGGAAACCTTCTCCATGTTAGCTTCAAAATAACCTGTTCTGATGAGAACTCTATAAAACTCCTCTGTATACTCCTGGACAATGTTTTTTTCTTTCTTCAACCCTTGCATTTTATTTAATAAATCAAGATCATAGTCAAAAGGAATGAATTGTCTCTTTATTTTATCCACCGTATGATCCCACCTTGTTTTATTCTCCTTCCCTCTTCTATTTCTCTCCAACTAAACCTTTTTCCACCAAACTTTAGTGTGACCTTTCAACTTGGCCTTCACAAATTTGACCCTTTCGGGATCTTCTATTACCTCAATCTCAAATTAATTCTCCATATCATTAATCCAATTGATCAAATCTTATGGATTAAGATTTCTAGAAACTATAGAGACTTTAATCTTTGGTCTCATTCCAATCTTGGAAATGGCTCTCAAAAACCTAGCTTCATTAGGATCCCTTGTCATTTCTTTCTCCTCTTCAAATTGTCCTTCTTTAGATTCATTCTCACTCACATCTTTTGTCCTAATATTGATTCCTCTATGTATCTCCTCTTGCAGTGCTTATACTTGCCTCTCTAGGGCTCTAAAACCTTCCAATTCTTCTATCATGATTCGTCATGAAGGCATTTTCTATACTTATCTCTCAGACGCACAACCATCCTCATCATGCAAAATGCCTCACATTCGGTGATCTGTCTACAAAGTTAAGAACTTATTCTTTGATACCACTTGATGAAGGGTACTCCCCATATTTATCCAAACACACAACACAATAGAGAAATAAATAGAGAATTGCAAGAATAGATTAATGGAAACAAAAACAACACTTACTTTCTTTTATACTATATGAAATGAAATTACAATGCTATAGCCACATGGGCATTTTCAATACAATAATCTGCAAGACAAAGCCACCATCTACACTTCTAGAATCGCACCCTAAAATCCTCCTTTAATTGTATTAAGTAGCATAGTTAGCCACCTTATAATATTTTGGATAGTGAAATTTCCAATTTTTGGCACCCAACGGTTCAATTTCCCGCTTTAAGTGATTTTTCCCTATTTTCCTTTTTGCATTGAAATTGGCATCCTGAAGGCACAACTTTCAAAAACCATAATTTGTGAGTTGCTGAGTCAATTATCTATAATGGATGGTCCCATAAAAGCGAGTCCCACTTTTGGGGATGATGGAAATTTGGTCAGGTAAAAATATTCATGTTTTAATGTCTTCACATGAAAAGGGGGTCTTCCAATGAAGAAAAACTAACCCTTTGCGTGAAGACCCTGATGTAGGTTACTTCTCATGAAGGGGTGACGATGTCTTCGGGCGAAGACCCCCTTTGCACAAAGACTCTCAAGGCCAAATTTACTACAAATTTCCAGCGGAGGGGTGTCATTTTCACATTCACTATTGGAGGAGCGTAGTAGACCCCAGTGTTGGAGAGAACCCCCTGACAACTTCATGATGTCCTCGCCGACTTCGTCCTCCTTGTCTTCTATTCTGTCTCCTTTGACCGTCGTATATTCCAGGTACACAATTTTCTTTTTTTTAATTTTTTTTTATTGTAAATTATATGTTTATTAATTATTATAGTCATTTTTTAATTTTCAAATAGTTATTTCATTTTCAGGTAATTTTTAGTTTTAAAAAATTATGTAGAAAATTTTAGGAAATGTTAGAAAATACTAAAAAATGCTAGAAAATACTATAAACTATTAGAAAAAACTAGAAAATGTTAGAAAATTTTAGATTTTTAGTAATCTTATTGTATGTTTTAAACTTATTTTTAATTAGTAATGTTAAAGTGTTAGTTTTAAATTATTTTTATTAGAAAAATTTAGAACAAGTTAAGAAAATTTAGAAAAATTTATGACTTAGAAAAATTTACAAAAACTTCAAACTTTAGGAAAATTTAGAAAAAATTGAAACCTTTGAAAAAATTAGACAATTTATTAGGAAATGTTAGAAAATTTTAAAACTTTGTCTCTCCCCATATGCCCATTACAACTCTCTCACCAAGCTCCTCTCTCTCTATGACCAAACCCCTTAAGACACCTTCCACCCCCTTAAAAATCTCATCGCACTTTTGTTAACACTAAATATGTCTTCACACTTAGAACTCTCTCTCTCTCTCTCTCTCTCTCTCTCTCTCTCTCCTCTCTCTCTACTAGGACCCAATAAGACCCTTAAGACCTAATAGGACCTAATTAAGACCTAATAGGGCCCAATAGGGCCTAATAGGGCCTAATTAAGACCTAATAGGACCCAACGGGACCTAACAGGACCCAA